>SNQJ01S0090497.1:7299-31381 GCA_010110895.2 Picea sitchensis | reverse complement strand
GAGTCCAAGGAGGTTCGGTGATGCCATCGACATCCTCAATATGTTAAGTGTCTTGCACACTCAGGGGAAACCCGTCAATAACATATTTCAATACATAGATATCATACAACATAATCATAATCCATCAACATCATCATAGGAGTCCATAAGAGAAACAGATAATCATGTACTAAAACTCGATCACTTGCACACAAGTGTCCTAAAAGAATAAGTCAATAACATGTTCTCAAAAGAGCGGGATGTTACATACACCCCCTCTTGTTTTAAACTTTGTCCCAAAGTTGTAGAGTATATAAGTGCAGTGTAACAGCATATTACAATATCTGTATGTCTGACTATCAAATAAAAATGGAAATTCTCGGTGCATATCATATGAATCCTCCCAATAAGCTGAGTGAGGACTATAATTGTCCCACTAGACCTTGACCTGATTGACTATTCGACGCCGTAGTTGTTGAATGTGATGGTCCAGAATGCGGATTGGATCCACTGTGAGTGAACCCTCGTCCGACACCTACAAGGAACTCATACCCATCACATGTGTAGGATCACTAACATAATGTCTCAAAACAGATACATGAAAAACATCATGCATACGCCTCAAATAATCATGCAAGGTTAGTCGATAGGCCATGAGCCCTTTATTTTCCACAACTTCAAAAGGTCACACAAAACTAGGAGAGAGATTAGCACCATTTCCAAACTTTAACGAACTCGTGTGCAGTTTCACCTGCAAGAAAACTCAATCAACAACTTCATAATTATGGTCAACACGACGCGCATCGACATAGATTTTCTATCGATCTTGTGCTTCTTTGATCCTTTGTCTTATCATTTTCATTTGTTCTTCCATTTCTTGGATCACTTCTAGTCCTACGAGGACCCTATCCTCAATTCGATCCTAACTCAAAGGCATCTAACACGACCTCCCGTAAAGAAACTCAAATGGTGCCATCTTAATGGTACTTTGATAGTTGTTGTTGTACGCAAAATCTACCAGTTAAAAGAACTCTTCCCAATGACTAAAACAAAGTTGAGTTAAATTAGGAATGTTCTCTAGTTTGACTAGACTCTAGACAAATTTCTATGCTTACACATTGTTTTATGCTTTATTCATTTTTACCTTAAATTCCATTTTGGTAATTACTTGCACAATGTGTATTAAATCACTCTTTAGATTTATTTATTTTTTATTGATTTCTTAAATTGATTTATTTCATCCCCTCATTATTTAATATATAAAATTAGTTTTTTTTTCTTGTACTCTCATTAACTTAGACTTAGGCTTAGTTAAATTTTTATTTGCAACAACTTAGATCATTAGTGATTATGATTAATAAATTCAACCTTTAATTAATTAATTAATCAATTAATTAATTTGGCAGTGCTCATGATTTTATAAGGTTTAACATTCACTCAAGGTTTTCTAGGCCACCTAGATTCATTGACTCATTGTTTTAAATACCGTGACGTGCCCTTCAAGACGCACTCTGTGCTCCAAGGGTGCCACTGAAATTTGATTCAAATTTTAATTACGCGATGTGCCCTTCAAGACGCACTACGTGCTCCAAGGGTGCCACTTGCCTTTGATTGGTTTTGGTAGTTGTCCAACCCTTGGAGTCAATACTCCATTCAAGCGACCTTATGAGAGACTAAGGGATTCTAAGGAATAAGGACCCTTCCTTATTGCGTGCGCCTTAGAATATCCGTGAGGGACTATCTCAGTCTGCCCTCATGGCATCATGGATCTCTTGAACTAGGTAATCATTAACCTACAATTCAAGCAATGACGAGAGTGCTAGTAGGTTTTGATAGGGATGTTGTCACACATCTCCCTTAATATCTAGTTCTTGTGAATGGCCACTTTAATCCTTATGTGAGTCATACTAGAAAGAAATCGTCATCCTGCATCCATCAATGGAATATTGTCAAAGATCCATAAACAACATCATAATAAAATCGATGATATGTCACATATGCATAAATGAAAATATCAAACCAATACAATCCACTCCCTGACTCAATCCAAGGTCTAGGGAGGTCCAGTAATGCCATCAACATCCTCAATCTGTCAAGTGTCCTGCAAACTCAGGGGAAACTCATCAATAGCATCTGTCAATACATAGATATCATGAAAAATAATCATAATCCATCAACATCATCATAGGAATCCATAAGAGAAACAAACAACCATATACTAAAAATGGATCCCTCACACACAACTGTCCACAAAGAATAATTCAATAACATGTTCTTTCAAGAGCGCCATGTTACATACACCCCCTCTTGTTTTAAACTTCGTCCCAAAGTTGTACAGTATATAAGTGTAGTGTAACAACATATGACAAGATCTATATGTCTAACTATCAAATAAAAATAGAAATTGTTGGTGAATATCATATGCATCCTCCCAGGTAGCCGAGTGAGGACTATAATTGTCCCATTGGACCTTGACCTGATCGATTGTTCGATGTCGTATCTTTCGAATGCGATGGTCCAGAATGATGATTGGCTCCACCGTGAGTTCACCCTCATCTGACACCTACAATGAATACATGTCAATCACATGTGTAGGATCACTAACATAATGTCTCAAAACAGATACATGAAAAACATTGTGCATACACCTCAAATAATCAGGAAAGGCTTGTCAATAGGCCACGAGCCCTTTATTTTCCACAACTTTGAAAGGTCCCACAAACCTAGGAGAGAGTTTAGAACTCTTTCCAAAATTTAACGAACTCTTGTACGGTTTCACCTACAAGAAAAATCAATCACCAACTTCATAATTACAGTCAACGCAACGAACATCAACATAATGTTTTTGTCAATCTTGTGCTTCTTTAATCCTTTTTCTTACCATTTTCATTTGTTCTTCCATTTCTTGGATTGCTTCTGGTCCTACCAGAACCCTATCCTCAATTCGATCCCATATCAAAGGCGTCCAAAACGACTGCCCGAAAAGAAACTAAAATGGTGCCATCTTAGTGGTACTTTGATAGTTGTTGTTGTACATAAACTCTACCAGTAGAAATAACTCTCCCCAACGTTTCTATTACTCCATAATTTACATACGCAACATATCCTCCAAGATTTGGTTCGTTCTTTTTGTTTTTCCATTTGTCGCAGGGTGATATGTTGTACTAAGATTAAGTTTCATTCCCAAGGCCTCTTGGAAACAATTCCAAAATCGTCCTGTCTCCTTTTAGGCACTCCATTCAATCTCACAAACTCATTGATAAAAAATCTAGCTATATCTAGAATCTAATACGTCGTACGTATAGGTATAAAATGTGCACTCTTCATCAGAGTGTCCACTACCACTAAAATCGAGTCATGCCTCCTTATCATTAGCGGAACGCCTGCAATAAAGTCCACCGAAATGACTTTCCATTTCGATTCCAGAATAGTGTGTGGTTGTAGCAATCTAGCCGGATGTCTATGTTCAAACTTCACTTGCTGACATTATAGACACCTTTCCACATATCTAACTAAGTCCTCCTGTACTCCTTTCCAGAAGAATAAGCACTTAAGGTCTGCCCTCATCTTCTTGACTCCTGGATGATCCATGTAAACCACTCTATGAGCTTCATTTAAAATCAAATTTCTCAGTTTTTCGTTAGGTGGTATGTAAATCTAGTTATTATATCTCATTAGTCCATCATTGTCCAATTTATATCCTTCAAACCTAGGTACCAACATGGTGTCTCGTCTGATATTTTCCTTAACCTCTTTATACTAGTCATCGTTGCATAGTATATTGAGAATCTTTTCTCGAATATTCGTCTGAAGAGGTATTGCCAAAAATATGAGTGGTCTCTGACTCAACACATATGTTACTCTATTCATTGTTCCTTTTATGTAGGTAATCTCAAAATCATACTCGCTAAGAAGTATTTACCAACGCTTTTGTCGCATGCTCAAGTAACTTTGCAAAACAATGTGCTACAAGCCACAATGGTTTGTTTTTAGTTCGAATTTCTGTCCAACCAGGCAGTGTCTCCACACTCTCAGGGAATACACAATGGCTAACAACTCTAAGGCATGCATTGCATAGTTCTACTCGTGCTTTATTAATTTCCTTGAGATGTAAATGATCATTCAATCGTCTTGCATCAAGAATTCCTCATCCATGTTGAGGACCTTTAGTATTGGCACCGTCATCAACAACTTCTTGATCCTTCAAAATGTTTCCACAGATTTCTCGGTCCATACAAACTTCTTGTTTTTCTTCTACAATTCTGTGATCATATTTGCTATCTTTGAAAAAACTTCGACGAACCGTCGATAATATCCTGCTAAACCCATGAAGCTATGTACTTCTGATACGTTCATCGGCATAGGACATTCCATAATATCCTCTACCTTTGTTGGATCCACAATGATTCCTTCACTGGAGATAACATGCCCCAACCTCGATTGATAAAAAGACATTTTCGACAGTTTCCTGTATAATTTGTTCTCTCGTAAACACTGTAGTACCAACTGAAAATGTTCTTCATGTTCTTCTGTCATCCGAGAATATATCAATATTTCATCATCTAATACTTGAAAAAACTTGTCCAAGTATTGACGGAGCGCCCCATTCATCAAGCTCATGAATACCCCTAGGGAATTTGTCAATCCAAAGGGTAAAACAGTAAACTCGTAATGACCATACCTCATCTTAAATGCAGTCTTAGGAATGTCTTCCTCTTTGATATGTAACTAGTGATATCATGATATCAAGTCAATCTTTCAAAACATAGTCGCGCCCCTCATTTGGTCAAACAAATCGTCTATTCTTGGAAACATATACTGGTTCTTGATAATTTCCTTGTTCAATTTACGGTAGTCAATAGAGGGTCTCCATGACCCATCCTTCTTCCCTATGAAAATAATAGGCACACCCCAAGGTGACACACCTGGGTGTATAATTCCTAGGTCCAACAAGTCTTTTAGTTGCATTTTCAACTCCTGTAACTGAGGGGTCAACATCCAATATGGATTTATTGCTATCACTCTAGTTCTAGGTTTTAAGTTAATGTTAAATTCCAGCTCTCTTTTGGGTGATAAACCTGGTAACTCTTTTGGGAACACGTCCACAAACTCTTGTGCTACCAGAAGGTTTTCTAATCCTTCCACCATGCCCTTATCATTCAACACTAAGATTTAATATAGCGTGCATCCTTTGCGCATGCTCTTCAGTAGTTATATGGAAGAAATGAACCTTAAGGAAACTCCATGGTTTCTTCCTAGAATCATTCATATCCATCCCTCATCATCGGTCAAACTCAATCCTTTCGTCTTAAAGCTAAGTATTTCATCATGCGATTCCACCCACTCCATATCGATCACAACGTCATAAGATCCTAAGATCATGACATACAGGTTTTCCTTCATCACAAAATCTCCTAGGTTGAGGCTACAGTCCTTAGCCTTTCCTCCAACCTTCTGCTTGGCAGCCGAATATAATTCCATGTAACTAAACTCGTCATGTTCGACTTCCTTTACCTTAATTTGTTTTAGTACTGCACCATAAATAATCTCTTTGTAGCATCGAGATCTATCAAAATACTAAAGGTCTAGTCAATGATGGTACCTGATGTCTCGAGCATAGTATAATGGTGCTCGGCCTGGCAGTTATTTACCACTGCATGAATCTAGTGGACCTTACCCAAATATCCAACTGTAGTGTGTTCGATTAACTTGACTTCTCTAGCCATCTCAACCAGATAGTCATGCTGGTAGTGTGGCTCTCCATATCTCCAGCATCCAGTCTTTGGTGTAGTACTCCTGGTCCCTGAAGTAGTAGCTTCCATCCCACCAGCCTGAAACCATGGTCTATTCTGCTGAACAGGCCTAAATAGCTATTGTTGCAAACAACGTTGCAACTGGTGTTGTGGTCCTTTGTAGGGAGTTCGCTACTGAGGCACCAATCACCATGGTGTTGTGAATGTGGATCCTCCTAAAGTACCCCGATACCCTGATGGATTTCTAGCTGGATTCTGATGTTGTTGTGCACCAGATGTTTCATGTCCCATCGCTCTTGTAGAATTCATTCCTTGACCCTCACTGATCATCTCTTCCTCAAGTATGAGGGCCTTTTGGTCTGCATCGTGTAATGTCTAAGGCATTAGTATTCTCACCTTCACACGAATGCTGACATTAAGTACAAACACAAACTTGTTGACCTTGAGCTTCTCGATGTTCAGATGTGGGGCATACCTAAGCAGCTCCATGAACCGTGCCTCATACTTGGTCACTGTACGACCACCTTGTCGTAAGGAATTGATCTCATTGAGATGGCGCTCAATGAATTCCTCTGAAAAATACCTCTCTTGGAACTACTCCTAGAATAGTTCGCATGACACATCTTTGATGACCATGTTTAGTTGTGGCAAGAGCGTCTTCCACCATAGAAGAGCACTCCCCTTCAGCTGAAATACCTCCATGTGGAATTTCATGCTGGAGTTGTAGTCGTGAAGTGAAAATCACATCGCCATGTTCTCCAACCATGCCTTGACGATTGCACCGTCTATGGCACCCATGAACTCGGGAAACTTAACCTTTTCGAGTTCTCTATGAATTCTACTAGTACCGGTTGGGGGCGAGTTGTGGACCCTCAGGGGGTACAAGAACCCCGACCTCATCTCTACATAGATGTTTAATCAAGTCCTCTGACATCCTCTGAAAGGACCTCATCAACCCAATCACATCACCCACAAAAATATTCTCCCATCCAATGATGTTTTCTTCTCCTTGGGGTTTATACCCCTCTAGCATGGATTTTACTGGAGGTGTTGCACCTCCTCCCATAGAACCACATCATTTGCCTCCATGGAATCCTCTAACCATGATTACCTACAAGGACACAATTCAATTTAATTAGCAATAAATCATTAATCAAATGTTTAATATAGTGTAAGGAATAATGATCCGAAGTCGTGGGGTTGAACAAGATCTAATACCATATGTATCGACCCCTCTATTATGACAATGAATAACGAGGTGCAAAGGTAATTTTTTTTTTAAATGCATAAGTAAAATAACATCAACACAAATTCATAATTGTTACACCATAATATCAACATACGTCATTGTAACTGAAATGACACCAGCATTGCATTAACATAAATAACAATGACACATGTTCAACACATAAACATAAATAACAACGACATAGTTCAACACTTCACAATCATCTGAAGAAAAATAGAATCAAGATCAACCAAACACTGAACATAAAATAACTACATGCCCAACCTATCCTACAAGGTTAGGACCTCCAGGACACATTATCAATGCTCAAGCCCAAGATTCATCCATTTGATTTTGACGACTTAAGGTCTCAGGGCTGGCGAATATTTTGAGGAACAACGAGGTGTCTAAATCCCTTAATTAATCACAACTCATAACTCCATTCTAGATATCAGTCTTATATCAACAATATTTTAGCACAAAAGTAATCTAGTTCTAAATCCACAATGCATCAATGATATTAAATGGTGAATTAGTGATCTAGTTATCAAATCCATCATGCATCAAATATTTAATGGTGCAATCATAATGGTTGTTGAATCAATCATAAATCAACAATATTTGGATGGCTCAAGAGAATTAGTTACTCGATCAGTCATATGTCAACTTTATTTAATCTCACAAGAGTGAACAAATTCTGAAACAAACATGCATCCACATAATCAATAGCGCAAGAGTACTCATTCATTTTTATTCCATGGAGCAAAGGAGATCTATCACATAATCAATCATACTTTACATTACTTACAAGGATCAAGAGTAATCATCAATTTAATTCATTGTGCAAGGATATCTCATCACTAATTTGATCATACATCCACTCATTTAATGGCATAAGAGTAAAATTTACTACATCATATGTCAAGTAAATGACGCCAATACCACCTAGGACACAATTCAACAATAGTCTGACTATAAATTACATACATCAATTCAAGGATGTATTCACCACTAATGGATCATTCCATCTTAAACCACACTTTAAGACTAGATATATCAACTCTACATAAGGTAATGACAATCCCCAAGAGCATGAGCGCAATTCCTTACATGTACAATTGTATAACATACATGTATTAATAACTACTTGTGCAAGTGAATTTGACAACAATATTTTTTCAGTCAATTGGTTGCCCCCAACAGTATCTATCTCATATATACCATCATTTCCTATGGAATCTTATATGAATACATAATAAAAACACAATATAGAAGTTAAAATTTTCATATTTATTTAAGAATCCCACAACAAGGTCCATTCTTCTTTAAGAGACCATAAGGTTTTAAATACATATTTCTACTTTCATTTAGGGACCATAGGAAAATATAAACTCTTCTCTAAGTGAAACATAAGAATCATTACCAATATCAGTGCCGGTAGGGAAGTTCCATGAGGACTCGACGCCAGCCATTAAAGACCCAAAAATATTTTTATGTCAAATAACTTAAGCTTATCACTATCAATTTTATCAAGAGACCTCATAGTAAACTACCTATCATTTAGGGGGACGAGAGAAGGCCACAGTCAACCTAACCATAAAAAGAAATCCAGGCTAAGTAAAATCCAACTCGGGTTTAAACGAAGGACCTGACTCTCTTAAAAAGAAAATAAACTCTAGACTAAAATAATATCCCATTTAAATTGAGGGATGGGCCAACTTATTTAAACATGTAAACAAACTCTAGGTCCATTAAGTATCCAAATAAGGTTAAGGAATAAGGGTCACTACTAACAAATGCATGCTCCACTTCTATTTTCACTGAGGTGTCACTAAAACCAAATTTTATTAATCAATACACAACAAAGGTAAACCTTGAAAAAAACATAGGGTAAAAGGGAAAATTTGACACGGGACCTCTCCACATGCAATCGGTAATACCAACATACAAAATGTAGAGGTAGATGCCAGATAAACGCATAGTTTCACCAAGAAACGAAGGGAGGTTTACCCCAAACACATAGGACATTTGATCATGAAAATAGTTGGGTAATTGATCACAAAATTCATTGGGAATTGATCATGAAAATCGCTCGGCATTGATCCCAAAATTCGTTGGGCTTTGACCACGAAAATAGTTGGGTATTTTATAATGAAATACGTTGGGTAGTGATCACTAAAATCGTTGGGAATTGATCACGAAAATTGCTAGGCATTGATCAATAACAATGTTGAGGTATTTAGGTTAAACGTAGAGCATTCCCTTCCCAACACACATTATCTTTAATCATAAAAAATTGCAGAGGAAAAAGGGTGAATGCAGAATATCACAGAGATTGTGTCTTCCCCCAAAAATGTAGAGAATTGATTCAGTTTATTGGGAAAGTGAATTAAGACAACAAAAAACAGAGAAGGAAATAAAAACACATGGAATACATGTATAAAAACGTTCAGCAAAGGATGTAGGCTCAAATCTTGGGTCTCTTCATAAAACACAAGGAATACTTGTATAAAAACATTGAGCAAAGGAGGTAGACTTAGAGATTTGGCTCTTCATAAAAACACAGAGTTTAAATGTATGAAATCGTTCAGCAAGAAGGAAGGCACATAGCTTAGGATCTTCCTAGAAAGACAGAGTTTAATGTATGAATTCATTGGGCAAGAAGGATGACACAGAGGTGAGGATCTAACTAAAACAACAAAGTTTGAATGTATGAAATAGTTGGGCAAGAAGGAAGGCACAGAGATGAGTCTCTTCCTAAAAGAGAAGATTTTGAATGTATGAAACCACTAGACAAGAAGGAAGGCACATAGCTTAATCTATTCCTAGAAACATAGATTTTAATGTATGAATTCGCTGGACAAGAAGGAAGGCACAAATCCTTGGGCTCCCCCCAAAAAACGCAGAGAATAAGGATGAAAATGCGTTAGGAAAGGAGTGAAGGTGCATAGGTGAAACAAGATGGAAACACCAGGAAATGAATGTATACCAAGATGGAAGAATTCCTTTCATCACAATGGTTAAATAAGGGTTTTCCAAGCTGGTGTAGTTAAACATGAAGAAGAGAATCAAGTGAAAATGCCAGGGACTAGATCTGTACAAAAACGTTGAGGGAGAAAACTCAAAGATTTAAAACAATATACGCATAGAATAAAACTCATATTTCAACACACAAAGATTTAATAAATCGCAGAGGATGAAAAAGATATAAAGTCACATAGGAAGAATTCGGTAGCCACATGACTTCGCAAGGCCATCAATCAATAGAATAATTAAAAAAAAAACATATATACAATTAAAACTTAATAAAATGCAAACTCAAATGAAAATACCATTACCGACAAAGATCGACTTGATGATGATCATTGGTGACTAAAGTTTCCTTCCCTCATCTGCATGCTAACCTTTGATATTTCATTGGTACCTCCCATCCAATGCTAGGGGTACTCTTCTTCCCCCTTATCCCCCCGAACTGTAAAGGGGACACACAACACAACCAAAATCCTCTAGCTCCCAGCGCACCTCGCAAGGTAGAGCCACCACTCTCTCTCAAAAGATGGGTATCCAAACTCTCACAAGTAAAACTAGTCAGGATTTATGCAACATAACCTTAATCATAGCTAGTGTGATCCTTTCCTCCTCTTAGCCATTTGTTTTATAGAATTTCCTTAGTGACAACTTGCCATTTGCACATTTAATTTGTTTTGTTTTTTAATATTTTAATTAGGAATAATTTCCCCCATACACTTGTCACCCGTTCCCTTGTTGCACAAGTAAATCCACAATTTAATTTAATTAAAATTCAATTTCCCTCACCCATTCTAAAAGTGGTCCTAAAATCACTCCTAGTTGTCCCTTTATTCCCTTTGTTTCTGATTTATGACTGACGACTTTCTAAAACCGAGTTGAGTTAAATTAGGAATATTCTCTAGTTATACTAGACTCTAGATACCTTTCTATGCTTACACATTCTTTTATGCTTTATTCCTTTTTACCTTAAATTCGAATTTGGTAATTACTTGCACAATGTGTATTAAATCACTCTTTAGATTTATTCTATTTTTATTGATTTCTTAAATTGATTTATTTCATCCCCTCATTATTTAATTTATATTTTTTTATTTTTTTTGTCCTCTCATTAACTTAGACTCAGGATTTGTTAAATTTTTATTTGCAATAACTTATACCATTAGGGATTATGATTAATAAATTTAGTCTTTAATTAATTATTTAATCAATTAATTAATTTGACAGTGCTCATGATTTTACAAGGTTTAACATTCACTCAAGGTTTTTTATGCCACCTAGACTCATTGACCCACCTTTTTAAATACCACGATGTTCCATTCAAGATGCACTGTGTTCTCCAAGGGTGCCACTGGCCTTTGATTCAAATTTGAATTGCACGACGTGCCCTTCAATATGCACTACATGCTCCAAGGGTGCCACTCACCTTTGACTGGTTTTGGTAGTTGTCCAGCCCTTGGAGTCAATACTCCATTCATGCGACCTTGTGAGAGACTAAGGGATTGTAAGGAATAACGACCCTACCTTATTGCACACCCCTTATAATATTCATGAGAGACTGTCTCAGTCTTCCCTCATGACATCGTGTATCTCTTGAAATAGGTAATCATTAACCTACAATTTGGTCCACGACGAGAATGTTAGTAGGATGTGACAGGGATGTTTCCACACCTCTCCTTCAATATATGGTTGTTGTGCATGGCCCCTTTACTCCTTATGTGAGTCATATTAGAAAGAAATAATAAACCTACATCTATCAACGAAACACTGGAAAAGATCCATAAACAACATCATAATATAATCGATCATATGTCACATATGATCAAATGAAAAACTCAAACTAATACAATCCACTCTCTAACTCAATCCAGATTCTAAGGAGGTCTGGTGATGCCATCGGCATCCTCAATCTGTCAAGTGTCCCACACACTTAGGGGAAACTCTTCAATAACATCTGTGTTAATATTATGGTAGTTGCGGGAGGTATTTACCTCCACGTGTGAACCTAACGAGAATAGAAGACTCCGGAAAGCAAGATAAAACCCTAATGAATTGGCTAATAACCCTAGAAGTCTTGTTGGCTCAAGAAGATAATTTATATTAGGTTATTAGCCTCCAAGAGAAGAAGTCGGCCAGAAATAATATTAATATACTGAACAAACACATATCCAGAAGGAGAATTCGACCCCAACAAATCTGGCAGAACCAATATAAATACATGGCACTATTTCTCATTTGACAGTATCTCAGAGTTGCAATTCCCAGTTGGTGCACAATGCAGTTGCAGTTTGGTGCGCACATGTGGAGGAGGGTTGCAGGTGCAGCTGCAGCAGCTACAAGTTTTCAATATTGGGTTGAATATCTCTTGGCTAGGGTTTGGACTATGTGATCATCTTTTTGTGATGCGCTATCCTTAGGGAATGATGCGCTACCCTTTGTTTGTCTATCTAGCCTAGGGTTTTCTTTCGGAGGAATTATCAGTCAAGGTTAAGGTGCTCGGAGGGAGGCTTCGGCCTATGGTTGGGTGATGAAGGTATCATCAATGGTAAAAAAAGTACACCATCTTCTATATTCTAACAGGTTATGGGCCCACACCTCTTCTGTCAGCCTAAAATGATGGAAGGAAACATAGCCACTAGACATTGAGCTCGTTGAGGAACTGCCACTAGGGTTACTAGCAAGAGTAGTTTCCAAAAGCACTGTAGCTAGGGTTACTAGCATAAGTAGTTGCAAAAACCCTAAACCTCTTGTTGAGGCACCTTAAGTGATGATATTGACCTAATCTCCAGATATATCAGTGCACCCTAGCCCAACACATCTTCTGGTACTCTCAGAAGGCCAAGACGTGAAGTTTGGATTTCTGGTCAAATCTAGGGTTTTGACCAAGTCAAGCAAGCCA
Organism: Picea sitchensis; assembly: GCA_010110895.2. NCBI lineage: Eukaryota > Viridiplantae > Streptophyta > Pinopsida > Pinales > Pinaceae > Picea > Picea sitchensis. Next base: position 18,495 of record SNQJ01S0090497.1, on the reverse strand, counting down.
TGATGAACTCTATGAAGTATGAGAACAAGCTAGATGGAGCCTCTAACTTCAGAGCATGGAAGACAAGGATTGACCTTATTCTTGCTAAGAATAAAGTGCTAGATATTGTGAAAGGAAATATAGTGAAGCCAAAGTTTGAAAAAGGAGAAGAGAAGGAACCGCAGAACGTTGAAGCTATGGAGAAGTTCAAATATGTTGACATCAATTCCATGAGTATCATATTTGATTCCATAAAAGAACACTTGATACCCTACATATCCCATCTTGACTCATCGAAGAAGATGTACGATGCCCTAACAAATATCTTCTTAGTCAGAAACATTGGACAAGTTATGAGTCTAAAGAATGACCTCCGTGACAGGAAGATGAATGATGATGAAAACATAACATCATACTTTGTAAGGATCTCCCAGTTAAGAGATCAACTACAATATATTGAAGAGATCACTTCAGAAAAGGAATTGGTGAACATAGTACTCAATGGTCTTCCCAAGACATGGGATGCATTTTCTCAATGGTCTTCCCAAGACATGGGATGCATTTCTCCCAAGTACGGTAAACACAAGGAAGGAGTACCCGACATTTGAAGAACTTTTGACTTTCTATGCTCAAGAAGAATCAAGGATCAATGCAAAAAGAGAAACCTCAAAGAAGTACAATTATCAAGCCTTCACAACAAGATTCAAGAACTGTGGACAAAAGAAAGTTCGATTCAAAGGTAAAGGAAGCCAAAAAGAAAACAAAAGATATTTCGTAGCCACAAAGGTTTCAACTCCGTCGTATACCTACCACTATAGGAATTAGTGTCCTGCCAAAGAAAAGGAAGGAAAAACACCAAGCACGATTCGAAGAAAAGAACCTACAAAGAAGACTAAGCAGATGGAAGAGACTTCTTCTAATTAAAAGGTAATAACACTCTTCTATTTCTTGTAATATCTCTTGTTTGCATCGCCTCTGCACATATCTTGTATATCTATCTCTTAAAAGATAATCTGTTCCAAGAAGAACTATACCTATGAAAGAACAAAACAAGATGAAAAGAGTTATCATTAGATATTACACATGAAAGAATGCAATATATCATATGAAAGCTATTACAAGATAAGCCGAATCTAAAATCTGAAGAGACTTAGAAGTCATACACCAAGATAAATTTGGGAAAGACTTATGACGACAAATAAGATGAAAGCGTGGACTCTACTAGATGCAGAAACCACCATATATTGCGTAAGACAATAAGGATGCATGGGAAGTGGCTGGACTCTAATGACGAGGGAGTCGACATATGCACTCTTACATGAAGAAAGTGTTAGGAGGGAGCTAATCCCATTATCCATTGAAGATGATGAAACGTATATATCCATGGTAGCAACATGAATAGTACGGTTCAACTTCAACTGCAGAAGAAGACCTCTTCAAGAGAAACCTTAAAGCATTCCTATTTGTCCATCCGTGATCTACATGATCCCATGATGAAAGGAGTGGAAGTGGAATCTCTAGGGAATGGAATATATAAGAAACTCCATGAACCCAAAAAGTAAAAGAAAACATGAAGATTCCAAGAAAGAAAAGAAAACTAGAACAACCAGTCACTGTATCAAAGAATCACAAGATTACCACTGATATGAACTCACCAAAAGAAATCAAGGTAAGAACTCAAAGTTGTGATGAAGAATAGTATGGAAAACTATGAATGAGCATTGCAAGATCCAAAACTGTAGGTTCTCCCAGATGGAGGGAAAAGACCATGATTATTGATTGTTCCAGGACACCAAACTTATCTCTATATAATTCATTATATCATCCTCATGACATCCATGAGTTGGAGTTCTACATTAGATGAATACAAGGAATGTTCTCCAGAGAAACTGAATAAAGAGTGTATGAGGAGAAATCTCACCACTTTGAGGCATACTAGAAAGAGAGTCCCTCAGATGAAGATAAGAAGAAGACAACTTGGTGGAAAACCTCCAAAGCAAGTATAAAGCGGGTAAGCTAATGGTGAAGATTTCCTATAACATCAAGAGATGACTACTCAGTAGATGATATCTCATGATGACAAGAAGTGCCACATGGATATGCTCTAGCTCCAATCCATGATATACTCTATTGTTCAAAACTACATGAAGCCTTCAAGTGTTCCATTCAGCATGCATTACATTATCCACGATAAATTCCAAGAAGGGAGAGGTAAAGCTCAAGCATATCCCCACCGATGAGCAGACAAATGATATTTTGACAAAACCTCTATCAAGAATCAAGCTTGCATATTTCCTAGAGAAGACGGGATCGGGAAGATTCTCCAAGCTAAGAGAAGGTAACGTGAAAAATATATTTTGAAAACATTTATTTTTGTGATTTAAGTAAATCTCTAGTTAGGAGGGAGAATTTATCTCTTGTAATTGAAAAATAGTCCATTGGACAGATGCTTTCCTGCTTGGAAAGTGGATTGATATTTCAGATGGACAAAGGACTCTAATAGAAGCACATGTAGGTAGACTCGATTGTTGATGTATCATAGACAAAGACTTAATAGGTTAACATGGGGAGTGGTTCAGATGGGGCCATTCTTCTTAGAAATCACTGAGTAGTGGTCAAGTAGAATGGTCTCATCTTGTCAGCCATTCTTTCAAAGTTCACAGCCAGAGAAGTTTCCCCAAGAATGGCTTTGTTTTGAGGTTGAGTGTGTAGATAGTCATCTCTTAGGGTTTATACATTCTATCAAAGGTGCACTTTAATTAGTGTAGGAGAATGGCCTAGGGTGGGAAATGGTCCAGCTATTCCCTTAGGGAAGACCATTCTCCGTGTTACCCTTTGTTTAGTGTCTGAGGAATGGCCTGTGGTGGGAAGCCAGTCCAGCTCAACAATCGTAGGGACGCCATTCCAGGGTTTATACATTCTCCGTGGTGCACCCGTAATTTTCAGTGTAGGAGGAATGGCCTGTGGTGAGGAATGGTCCAAACATTTCTTAGGGTTTGTACATTATGTCCAGGGTGCAGTTCCTTGAAATTAGTGGTGGTTGTTCGCCCGTGGTGAGAAATCGCCCGTGTCGTAAATCAAATAATCATTCTTCCCTTGTTTGTAGAAGAATGGGAAAATAGCCCATTGTTGATGAGGGTGGATGTTCTTTCAGATCTCACAAACGCGGAGTGAAAGATTTGCCTAGATGATTCAGTTTATATTTAACAATATTTTCATGATGGCATCAAATGATTGTTATGGAGACCACTTGTCTCCGCATTGCAGAGAGATATACCATTAAAATGGATATGTTCCATTGTTCGTGAGGCGAATATTCTTTCGTGAGTTCACAGATTTGAGTGAAACATTGGCCCAGATAATTCAATCTATATCATAACATTATTCCCCGCAAGTGCATTTACATCGAGCGTTTGTTATGAAGATTTCGTATGACGTAGATGAAGACTATTGTGGCGTATATTCTTTCATAGCTCATGTGATGTGGAAGTAAAAGATTGGCCCAAACAAATCATTTATATCATAACATTGTTTCTCATGCGGATGCTATCATATGTTTGTTATGAAGACCGTATGATAGTAGATGAGGACTACCGTGGTGAAACATTGTTCTGTAACTATAATGCTATTGATCAAGTACTGCAGTGTTACTTGATGTGGTAGTGAACCACTGGATTGTAGTTATGTACTACTATGAATAGACACAGTTGTGCTCTATCCTTGTTCTAATTGCCTTGAAGACTATCAACAGTTTATTGGAGATAATGATCATTCAGATGGATGATGAATAGAGATTTTCCAGACGGAAAACAGTTTAGAACTTTTACTCTTGTATCACTCTATGGTGAGAGTGACTTATCCATCATCATATCTAATTACTCAGATAAAGTATGGTTGATGCAACTGATGGTGATGGTGATGCTCATGATCTAGTCATGAAATAGTCTAGATGACTATATTGATGGTACTAGATAAATGGTATGTTTTTGTGCTCAAGTCCATTACTGGTAATACCTCCCTAGCTAGGATGGAGTGTTAATATTATGGTAGTTGCGGGAGGTATTTACCTCCACGCGTGAACCTGACAAGAATAGAAGACTCTGGAAAGCAAGAGAAAACCCTAATGAGTTGGATAATAACCCTAGAAGTATTTTCAACTCAAAAGGATCATTTATATTAGGTTATTAGCCTCCAAGAGAAGAAGTCGACCAGAAATAATATTAATATACTAAACAGACACATATCCAGAAGGCGAAGTCGGCCCCAGCAAATCCGGCAGAACCAGTATAAATACAGGGCACTAGTTCTCATTTGACAACATCTCATAATTGTAGTTCTCAGTTGGTGCGCACTGCAGTTGCAGTTTGGTGCGCACATGTGGAGGGTTGCAGGTGCAGTTGCAGCAGCAGCAAGTTTTCAGTATTGGGTTGAATATCTCTTGGCTAGGGTTTGGACTATCTGATCAACTTTTTGTGATGCGCTATCCTTAGGGAATGATGCTCTACCCTTTGTTTGGCTATCTAGCCTAGGGTTTGATTCTGGAGGAATTCGCAGTCAAGGTTAAGGTGCTCGAAGGGAGGCTTCGACCTATGGTTGGGTGACAAAGGTATCATCAATGGTAAAACAAGCACACCATCTTCTATATTCTAACAATCTATCAATAGATAGATATCATACAACATAATCATTATCCATCAACATCATCATAGGAATCCATAAGAGAAACATACAACCATATACTAAAACCGGATCACTTGCACGCAAGTGTCATCAAATAATAAGTCAATATCATGTGCTCGCAGGAGAGGGATGTCACAGAACCACCAAATACAATGATTGTCCATTGAAGAATAGAATCCTAAAGTTCAATATTGGATCCCTTCAAAAATATTCTCACCTTGCACTTGATAGGGAAGAACATCAATGATGATAATCATATTTCAAATTTCAAATTTATCTCAATCAAAATCCAACCAAAATTTGGAAAACCTAACATGACAATTGGTCTCATCAATAGGACATCGACAATTCATTCATTCACTCTCATCAAATCAACATATTGTGGAATATGTAGGATGGAATGTAGAATCGCCTAATTGCTCTTCAATTATTCATTAGGATGGTGTTTGATACCTAACTGTGTGTAAATTCAGAGATAAATTTGGTGATCATATTTGTTCACCCAGAGTAGAATAGTGATCGTATTTTTTAACCAATTAGCAAATGACACTAGTTTTTTCTAGCCAAATTACCTGGAAATGATCAAGTAATTAGGGATTGTTCAAAAATGGCATTTGTTCACTTCCAAATATTCTACTCTCTTTCAAATTTCATTTAACATGAACCATTTAACATCCATATTAGTGGTTTTTCGGGCATATCTTCATCAAATCTCAATTCAAAAGTTTCAAATCAAAGATTGAAATGATACCAATTTATGCACTAGGTATTGTTTCCTTACTAGTATAATTATTCATACTTGTAATCGAGGGGGAGAATGCTAAAATGTGAGTCTCTAGACAATAACAATGTCTAAGACTACCTTCTTTTAAGTTGTCATCCTTATCCACTAATGAGGTGTTGTTATCACCCACTAGTTAGTTGTCAATGAGATCTATATCTAAAGGTGGTCCAATATATTTACTATAAATTGATATAACGATATGAATACCTGTGTTGAATATGGATTAAATCCTTTTCTATCAAGTACTTGTCTTGTGTGTTCCATTGCTAACATTTCTAATGTGTGTAAGTATTTGGCAGACTTAAGGTTAATTAGAGTCTAGTTTTAGTTTTAGGTTCTCAAAACCTTTTTTTAGTTTTATAGAAAAAATAATTATTTCCAAATGTCTTCAAATACAACCTTGCATAAAAATAAAGAATAGAAGAAGAGTGCAAGTAAGTATTCCTTACTTCGGTGTTGTTTTATTTAGAATTCATTTTAATATGTATTTGCATCCAAGAGGACTTTCCCAAACATCATATATGAGAAGGCTATTCAAAAACCAATGCATGGAAAAAAGCCATCTGTAAAAGTGAGGTAAATGACTTCTTATGAGTTTTGTTGCTAAATTTGTCTTTGTAATGATTTGTTATGTTAATAGTCTCTTGTATGAATTTTTTGTTTCGAGTGGGGGACACAATAGTATTTTTTCTTTACCCTCGGATACCTTCTTCTAGTTAAAGCGTATGTTAGGAAGTCTATACATTTTCCTTAATAGCTCATTATGTTTTTGTTTTTCTCTTAACATCATATAATCCTTGCAAACATTGTATTGAATTGAAATTCTTTTTATGTACAAATTCCATCCAATATTATATGGTCACTGAAAACATTTCATTGGATTGAGATAGTAATTCCTATAATTCTATAGGATATTGTCACTGAATACATTTCATTGGATTGAGATAATGATTCCTATAATTCCATATTGTATAGTTATATGTACAATTTGTGTACAAAAGATTTTGATATTTTCATAATTTAAAAACATGATATTTCTTTATGTTTTGCCTTTCTCTTAACATCATATAGTCCTTTCAAACATTATTTTGAATTGAAATTCTTTTTATGTACAAATTCCATCCAATATTATATGGTCACTGAAAACATTTGATTGGATTGAGATAGTTATTCCTATAATTCCATATTGTACGACTATAGATGCAAGTTGTGTATAAAGGATTTTGATATTTTCACAATTTAAAGTTTTTGCCATTTATCTTTTCCAACTTTCTTCCCTACATTTGTTTATTTTTCTTTTCTAACTTTTTTTTTTTACATTTGTTTATTATATTTTAATTTAATTTATTTATTAAATTTTATTTTATTGAATTTCTCCCATGCTACTATTTTGTTACTTAATTGAAAAAAACTAATAAATAAAAATAAAAAAATTACAAATTATATATTAAATATTTTTTATCATTTATATTTTCTTTAAAACTCTATTGTTTTTTATGCTCTATAAATTGCAACAAATACAAACCAAATTTTTTTTAACCAAACGCAGTCCTCATATTTTATATTTTGATTCTTTATGTTTTACATGATTCAAAAATATAAACACAATCTTCATATTTTAGCATTTGGATTCTTTATGTTTTACATTATACATAAAGCAAATATATATAAATAAAACTAACATTAAAAGGGCTAAAAACATTTCTTTCTTGTATATAAAACATTTTTTATCACATAAAATATAAAAGTACATCTTTATCCTTTATTATTATTTAGGTTAGACATTGTTTATTTACATCTTATATTAATATGACTATTTTTATGTGATTTTAGCTTGCACGGATGTAGACCGATTAGCAAGTGTCATGTTAATGAAGGAAGGATGTAAAGGAGGTATCGAGTTAGATTATCACCCCAAATTACCCATGCCCCATGCTTACGGAATGTGTGCATGCACCTGAAGGTTATAGTGGTAGTAGATGGAAATCAACCCCATGTCACGTGAGTACAGGGACCACCTATGTTTCCAATTCTACCAACACCAAAAAATTAATTTATTATCTTTAATTTAATTCCTTATTCAAAATGTTATCAACATTTATCCTATTATAAAACTTTATTATTCTCCTTAATATATTTCACGTTAAATCTTAATGACTACTTCTATCATTTAATTTAAAATCCTATTAATTCATAAATCCCATTAATTTAATTTTTAAATCCTATTAATTTAATTTAAATATCTTATTAAATTAAAAATCCTATTAAATATTTGCGTTCACTTATCTCATTAATGTATTTTCATTTCTAACTCTTTTTCTATTCTTTCATATAATCATATTTCTCATGTAAATCTCAATGGCTACTTTATTACATTATTTTAATCTATCTCCTCACCCTAATTAATACTTTATCCCTAATCTCAATAGTTATTCAAATTTTTTGTTCATACATATATGTAATCCTCTTCCCTCTATTGAACAGTTACTTCCCAATTTTCTTCTATAAATACGAACCTCAACACTCTTTTCCAACATATTAATTGCATTTTTCCTTGACAATGGGTGGAGTGTCCACTCGAAACGTTGGATGTTTCAAAATATCCTACACAGTTTCTATCAAGCAATTTTTGTAGCAAAACATGATAATTGTTTTTTAATCATGGGAGAAGAGCTCATTGGAAAACACAGAAGGTGCAAACTTCATTGACCATAGAAATCAAACTTGATATGTTAGTGGAGCGATTGGCTAGAAGAATTGAGAAATTAATGTATTCCTATCACGGAGGAAGGGTAAACCATGTGTCAAGTATGGAGAAAAAAATTCATCTCTTAATTCAAAGCTACCATCCCGTGTAATAAAGAAATATTAATGATAGGTTCACGTGTTCTAGGATGAAGATGATAATGCCTCGATGTTCGCACAAACACAACATTAAAAAGTGTTGAAATATTGTAACTTCAAAGAGTATTCTATTTATTATTGAGTTATTATTCATTAGATCAAATCCCCTTTTGTGGATTGATCATGTCGGGCATTTTAATTGACCAAATCCCCTTTTTTGGATTGGTCAAACCCTAAATATATTATGCAAATTGAGAAGTCGGCCTCCAGGCTAATTAAAGTGGTTTTAATCACTAAGAAAACAAGTCGGCCATGCCCACTGAAGAGACACCTTTCCAGCACTTACCAGTTTGTATAAATAAAGAATCTAATGCCTCATTTGATCACTCACTCACTCTCTCACTTACTGCAAAAGTTTGGTAGATACAACTGGGAGAAGAAGGAAGATATAGGCACATTGCTCAGTGGAGGATATTCTCTAGTGTTTGGTTTATTGTATTGGAATTGTATTGGCTATCTATATTAAGGAAGATTTTGCTGGGTTTTCTCCCCCATGAGGGTTTCCTAGGATAAATGTTGTGTATCTTGTGATTGTGTTTATCTAAATGATCCTATCTATGCTATGGTTATCTAGTAAATTGAAAAGAAACCTAATAATAGCTTAAACCTTAACATGGTATCGGATCTAAATTGAAGAGAGCATCTTTCACTGGATAAAGAAAAACATCATTGTTGTCATACAAGAAAATTAGTGCTTTTGTTGAAGAGGAATATCAGCCTAAAAATCATCTAGAAAAGTGTGCCCTAGCCTAGGGAAATCTTTGGCAACTTCAACGCACTTTTTCAGTGGATATAACTATCGGAAAGTGAAACCCTAGTTTTCACTGGTACCAAAAAAACAGAAGTACCAAAAAACAAAGAAACCAGAACCAGTACCAGAAGTACTAGTCCAGAATTTCATTGGTCAAGTTTGAAGGGGAAAAAATTGGATTTTCTAAAAGCTAACTGCACCAGGATATTCGCCTCAACCAAGCACACCTCCTGGTAATTTCAAAATTAAATTCTGAGCATTTTCAATATTTTATCATTTTCCTAGCTCGAGGTAAAGATGTCTACAAGAACTAATCTTGATGACAAGTTACAAGGTGTGGAAAATTGCATGCATGGGAGTATAGGATTGCACTCAATATTGAAGAGAGTGACCTAGAAAAATTCATTAAAGAAGATGTACCCGAACCTACCGATGTTGCAGCTAAAGCAAAACACCAAAAGGACACAGTTAGGGACTAAAGAATCATTGAAGATTCTATTAAAGATCACTTGATTCCTCAAGTGGATTCAAAGAAGAAACCAAAAGAAATTTTTGATGCCTTAACCAGATTTCATGAAGGAAAGAACATTAATTAGAATATGAATCTAAGAACTCAACTCAAAATTACAAGGATGCAGAAAGGAGAGACAATTCATGAATATTTCCCTAGAATATCACAATTCAAAGAACATCTAGAAGAAATTGGTGATACTCTAGATGAAGATGAAATTATAATGACAACCCTAATGGTATCAGAAGACCTTGGGATGCATTCATCCAAACTATTTGTGCCAGAAAAGAGAAGTTAAACTTTGATAGTATTTTGGAAGAATGTTTTCAAGAAGAAGCTAGAGTAGCTAACCGAGAAGCATGACTATCAAGAGATGAATATCAAGCCCTAGCTACTCATACTAAAGGAGGAAGAAAGAGTTATTACTTACATAAATAAACTCATAAGGAGACTCATCCACAAAACAAATGCATACATAAAGAATCTCACCCTCCAAGGATATTCCATAAGTTTCAGAAAGTTCAAAGAAGAGAAAAATATTTCTCATCCTACCAATGTTACCATTATGACAATATGGGACATATTGCTAAGAATTATCTAGCTTGACGAGAAGAATAAAATAAGAGAAACAAGAGGCATCAGGTGCATACAGTTGAAGATGAAGAGCCACCCACAAAGATGATAAAAGAACAAATTGAAGACTATGTCTTAATATATTCCCTCTTAGGATCAGTGTCACCTAGTGAGGACACTTGGCTCATAGATAGTGGTCCTTCCAAGAACATGAAAATTCAAAGAGACATTCTCTCTTGCCTTACAGAAAGGAAGTTTCCCTAGAAAGTTACACTTGGAGATGATTATCAATACCCTATCAAAGGAGTAGGAGAATCAAATTACAAACTTGATTTAGGGACCCCAATGAATATGAAGGATGTACTATATGTACAAGGTTTAACAAATAACTTACTTTCTATCTCAACTTTAGAGAATAAATGCTTCATATTTGCCTTCATATATGGAGAAGTTCTTATGTGTCCCAAAGGAAAAACCATGGAAGAAGCATTTTTTATTGGAAAAGAAGAAGGTGTCTTGTATAAGCTAAAGGGTCACTCAGAAGCATACTTGACCCATTCCATTGAGAATCCATGTGAACTTTGGCATAGAATACTATCTCACATAAACTACAAGGCATTACCATATGTAAGGAAGGCAGTCACAGGTCTACCAAAATTCAAGGTTGACCATGAAGGTGTGTGCAATGGATGTGCACAAGGAAAGAAAATCAAGAACCCTTTCCCAAAGAGAGACAGTAAAGAAGAAGGAGTCCTAGAGCTCATTCAATCAGATGTATGTGGACCAATTCCATCAACCTCCATCAATGGGTATGTATAATATGTGTCTTTTATTGATGACTATTCTCGCAAAACCTGGGTTTACTTTTTGAAATCAAAAGATGAAGTGTTCAGTAAATTCAAGGAATTCAAAGCCTTCATAGAGAATCTCTCTGAAATAAAGATCAAGATACTCAGGTGAGATAATGGAAGAGAATACACCTCAAAAGTGTTAGGATATTTAGACACTTAGGAG
>SNQJ01S0090496.1:0-32956 GCA_010110895.2 Picea sitchensis | reverse complement strand
TTTTGTCTTGTTTATGTGTTGCATTATGAGTTTAATTACTATGTATTAACTCTGTGTTTGAGAACAATTTATATGCTATTGTGTTGAGTTATTTAAAATGAATTCATGTAGTTTTTAGCATGTTGTAGATGCATTTAATTATGATATTAGACAATGGTTAAATATGTGTGAAATTCATAGTTGGTGAGCTACAAGAAATTAATTAGAAAAGAAAGTTTCATTTTTATGAGTATTTCCACCTAGTAATGGTCCTCACTTCATCTAGGGTTTGCTGCATTATGGTACAACAGATTCTGGTTCAAACATTAGTCTTGTATGGGCCAATAACTATTGCAAATTTGGGCAAACTCATTGTTATAGATTTTTTTTTATAATGAATTTGGGGGAAAACGAAGAAAATTAGAGTGAAATCCCCAAATTCGTGAGACAATTTGAGTGTATCTTCCTTAGGATTGTTGAAGAGATGATATGGGGCATCAATGTGCAAAGTTTTAAAGTTAAAATTTGACTTGGAAGGTTGAATTTCATGTTTTAATGGTCAATGTAGAGGTGAGAGAAGTTTAATGAATCGACAGTCGAGATCACATTTGATTTTAAGATCAACGACCTAGATTCGTCATGTATAGATTTAAAAATTTATAAGGATTTCGAGTTTCGCAAGGTCTAGCAGATTAACGATTGGGATTCACTTTCGAAATTTGGGAAAATGAGACAAATCAATGGTCTGTATTAGTTTTTGGACGTTTGGAAGTCAAAGAAGATCAATGGTCAAGATAATTCTAAATGGAAGGTACATGTCCCAGATTCATCTAGGATTTGATCGTAATTTTCTAAGTGTTTTATTTTCCAGAAGAATTCCCTGATGGTCGATGGTTGGATCAATGATTTTGGTGAATAGATTGGTTTTGCCAAGAAATCGTGCATGGCTGATGTTCGATGATCATACAACAAGAGAAATTGGCGAAATATTTTATGCGTTCAAAGGAAATCATCAATTTTCTATGGTCGATGGTCAGGTCAGAAAATTTGGTGAAGTGTTTTGTTCACCAACAGAAATTGTCAATGAACTATGGTTTGTTTGACTTTTTTAGCAAGGTATTCACTTGGAAAGATGAATCGTCAATCATCGATGACCAATGAACAAGTCAGCCTATTTGGAGGGGTGTTTTGGTCATTCCAGGAAACTGTCAATCACCAATAAAGAAAATAGGAGGATGACATGTCATGCCATGTCATCTAAGTTCAAACCTTAATATGATGTTTGATGCCATGTCATCTTGCACATGTGATGCCATGACAACTTAATTTCCACATCATTAAAAAATAGTCGATGGATGATGATTGGATTGGACGAATTGGTAAGGAGTTTCATCCACCAATGAATGATAGTTGTTGTTCGGTTCAGTCAGTTTAATTATGTCTTGCGACTTGGTTTCCAAAGAGAAGAATCAATGGTCGATGATCGAGTCAAAATTTTTGGTAGGGTGTTGCATGTGTCGAAAGGAAAATGTCGATTGTCAACCATTGGTAGAGTTCAAATCAACGACTGAGATTTCTCTCAATTTCAAGATAGAGAGATCATATTGAAATACTATTATAACTATAAAACAATCAATTTTCTATGTAATTTTAAAACTTTTGAAGGTCTTCAACTTATGGGGTGATTTTGAGACCCTAAACAATGTTTTTAAGAAACCCATTTTTATGAGAATAGATTTTACCCTTGGTACACCTTGTCTTTGTAGATTAAATAAAATAACTTGAAGAGAACTTTTCAATGAGCTACTCCAGATGAAAAACAAAGCTCGGATGATAAAAATTTACAACTGAAACAATTAAGGTAAAATTACAACACCAATTTACTTCCATAGGGAACAACTTCTTGCCTAGAAATCCATTGGAAGCATAGGAGAAAACTATGGAAATACTATGAAGCATAGAAGCCATCCATGGAACCAGGTTTGGAATCTAGGTATCTAAAATCTGTAGAAAGAGAAAGAAGTCACCTATATCACATAGGAATACAATGGGAAAATAATATAAACTTCTTCGGACCATAACTTTCAGCTTGAAGCTCAGATTTTAGCAAAAAAATAGTTGATAGAAATGTGTTGAGTTGGAGAATAAATCTATCCACCGAAGAACTTCAAAATAGGAAATAAATTTATCAGAAGGTCATAAAGTATTTTCTTCAACAATAAATAAGTGGAAATCGCAGCATTTGAATGTTGTAACTTTTCACTCAGAACTTAGAATGAGGCATGAGTACAACCATTGGAGATATTTTTCAGAGAAGAAGGTGTCTAAGGAATAATATTTTGAATCGGTGCATTGTATTCTTTATAAATTGATCTATGAAGAATAACATGTATTCTAATTAATGAAATGTTTTATAGTTTGCAAGTGCTAACAATCATTGTTACATGCACATTTCTTGTAGAATTAGAGGTACAACAAAACAACTTCAGTTCTTATATTAAGAATGGAGTTATGGAATATTCGTAGGGATCCTACCACCATGAGGAGGAGGTAATAGGTCTGCATTTCAACATGGGAAATGATGAGATAGAGTCTAATGGAATTAGAGGTAGGAAGGAGCTTGTATCTATGAGAAGCATTCATCGAAAAATGCATAGTTATAGAGGATATAATGAAAGAATTATGAATGCTCAGAAGAAGATACTTCAAAGTCTGAATATGTTGCATAGACAAGTTAACAAAAAAATTGTCAATAAGAAAGCGGCTAGTTCTATACAAGTGATAGCATCCAAATCACAAATAAGAAAGGATGATGATGGGAATGATAGGTAGTCAAGAAGCATGAGAAGACACCATCACTCTCCAAGTAAATCCACTAGAAGAACTAATGAAATTTCAGTGCCAGGGACTAGCCCAAGTGTGTCTCGTATTAGGAGGCAAAGAAGAAGGCTTGAGAAATACATCTTGCAAGGTGAAATCGAGAAACGTAAGCCACCAACATTCAATGGTGAGAAAATAAAAGGAGAATAGGTTGAGGCTTGAATATTGGATATGAAAAAATGTTTCCAGCTACATGATTACCCCTCAAGGGTATAAGCTAGAATTGTAACCTACCACTTGTATGGAAAGGTAGCCATGTGGTGGGGTCAACTTAAGCAAGCCAAGAACCTTGATGAGAAGAAGGTATCATGGAGGCAGTTCAAAGGATATTTCCAAGATAAATATTTTTCTGGGCATTACTATGAAAGGAAGATGAAATATTTCTTTGAAATCAAGTTAGGAATCATGAAAATGGATCAATATGAGAAGAGGTTTTTTGAATTGTTGAATAATGTTGACTTCATAAAGGATGAGTAGGTCAAAATCCAAAGGTTTATATGTGGGTTACCTTCTTTCTACATTGAAAAGATAAAATATAATAACTCTAGGACTTTGGAGGAATCCATAAGGAGAGAAAACCATCTTTATGAGTAGGGCAAAGGAAGAGCAGTTTTCCAAAAAGATTGGAATAACAAGATGAAGGGTATAAATGATCAAAGAAAGAAAGGTTTTAAGACACCCTTTTTCAGTAACAACTCCCAAACAAATAAGCAAGGTCATTCAAACCAAAATGAGCACAAGAGTGCATATTGTTTGGGAAAAGGACAAGGAAACGACCTATACAATGTTATGGATGTGAGGAAAATAAATTATATAGGGACTACCCTGATAAAGAATAAAGAATGAGTATTATCCATAAAATTTAGGAGGTTTAAATAGTGAAATACATCAGAGGAAACATGCCAATTATTTATGCAGCCTTGGATAACAAGAAAGTACAATATCAATCCCCCATGATTGAAGTGGAAGGTAAGATTGATAACCAACTCATAGAAATTTTAATTCATTTTGGAGCTATCCATAGTTACATAAACTCTAAGATTGTTGAAACATATCAATTTCCATGTAATAAGCATAAGAAATCTTGGTTATGCCATTTAGCCATAGGGGCTAAGAGAAAAATTAATGAACTAATTAAAGATTGTCCAATACACATAAATGGACTTAGCACAAAGGTAGATGTGAACATCATACCATTGGGTTCATATAATTTTCTAATTGGCATGGATTGTTTGGAAAAAAACCATGTTGTTATAGATTGTTGAAACAAGAAAATCACATGTATTAATGAAGAAGAGAAGAAAGGCAAGGTTCAAGGCATTCCAAGAGTTGTAGATGTTAAAGAAATTCCATACATGTAGTTGAAAAAGAGTTTTAGGCGGAGATGTCATGTTTCTACAGCCCATATGGAAAAGGAAATCAAAGATAAAATGGCATGTATTGAAGCTCGTCAAGTCTTGAGGCATTTTGAAGAATTTTTTGAGGAAATCCCAAGATTTCCACCAAAGAGAGACATTGACTTATATGTTATTTTTTTGCAAGGAGATGTCTCGGTGTTTAAGCCAAGATATAGAATGGGCAAACCAAAATTGAAGCAACTACAGATGTATCTTGAATAATTGTTAAGGAATGAGTATATACGCCCAAGCATGTCACCT
Organism: Picea sitchensis; assembly: GCA_010110895.2. NCBI lineage: Eukaryota > Viridiplantae > Streptophyta > Pinopsida > Pinales > Pinaceae > Picea > Picea sitchensis. The sequence continues at coordinate 28,439 of SNQJ01S0090496.1, read as the reverse complement.
TGGGGTTCCCCTGTTCTTTTTGTGAAGAAGAGAGATGGGTAAAATCATGAAGCTGGGTAACACTTTTGCTTCTTTTATGACAAAAAAAACTGTATTTTCACAAGTTCTTCAACTTCTTGCATACAAAAGTATTTTTTTTATTTAGAATTTCACTTTACAGTAAAAGCAAAACTTGTAAATAATTTTGTTATCTTTCCAATGACTATTTTGTAATTTTTTTTTATCAAGATTTGATATGTCAATTTGACAATTGTTTAACAATATGTTCATTAAATATGAAATGAATGATAATGAGTTATTGTTTTCCACAACAATGTATCTGTTATTAAAATTATGTTTTTAAGAAATGAAATATACAACAACAATCTAGAGAGACTCTATTTTATTATGACTATAATTTTGAATCTAATGGATGAATATTATAATTTCTAGAATTTTTAAGTTATTGAAGTTGGCGTTGCATATTTTAAATGCGTGTTTTTCTACAACATGTATCTATCTTAATTTTTACTTAAAGGTAAAAATTAAGATACTGCTTTGATAAGGAACATTTTAACAATTATGAATATAATTTTTCCATAATTTTCCGTTGTGTATTTTTAGAGATACGGTTTTTCATTTTCACAGTCATAATCTCACCTAAAAATATTATGCATTGATTTTTTATAAAATTAAATAAAATTAGATAAAAACAATGAAAATGAAAACAAATTATACATAATAAAAGTAGATTCAATTTTAAAAATGTTGGTATCAATTTTAAAACTAAATTATGAGTATTTAGTAGGAGCCCGCTACCTCAAAGATGAAGTAAGATGGAGAGAAATATGCTTTCGACCGAAACCTTTTTTTTAACTGAATTTGTTAAAAATAAACCTTTTAGTTGAAAAGTATTTCGGCTGAAATATGTTTACCGTTGGAAAAAAATTCATTCAAAAAACATTGTACACGATTTTTGACGGCACCGTTAAATTTGGCGTGAAAATTACCCCGGTAGAAAAATATTTGGTAAATACTATTGTTAAGTAGAAAAATTGCCTAGAAATTTTGGAACCGATTTTCCAGTGTTACCCGATTCATGATTTTACCCAGATGGAACAGGTTGTGTATTTATTTCATACAATTTAATAAGGTCATCATAATATTTTAACGACCTCCCTCGTTCTGACAACCATTCTAGTAAGCGAGTGCAATTTTTTTTTTTTTTTTTGTGTGTGTGTGTGTAGAAGTAATAGACACACTTGACTCTACTTCGTCACCTGATGACTAACAAGATGAAACCACGAGGTTCACAACAAGATTACTGAAGGCACACAATGAGTAGCGGCAAGAAGATATCACGATCAGGGCATAAGACACATAGGCGCAAACATTAAGACATGCGAAGGGGTGCAGTAAAGACACTACGAGGAAAGAGTCCTTGGTGATAGGGACACTATTTACGCACGAAATCAAAGTTTAGTCTTATGTCTTCTCAGAAGAAGATTAAACCCGGAGCTCTGGCCAAATTTGCTCCGAGCGGAAACTAGTAACGACCTAGAACAAGAGCTTGTGACAGAGCAGGCATAACAAGACAACCCGACATATCCACGGTGACCACAAGAAAAATGCCCTAGACATAAAGTAGCACAACCTTGCTTCTGATAAGCAAAGCGGCACCAAGTGTTAATATACGGTCTGAGTCCAGACGAAATCCAAGCAGTAGAGCTTTCACTTATTTTTGCACAGAAAAGCGAGGCTTTTAGTCTTATAATGTCTTCTTGAAAAGAAGATTAGATAGGCTCTTGGCCGGCTGCTCAGGCAGAAAGTAGTAATATCCATCAGGTGTGTTGCATGAGTGGAAACCCTACCTTTAAAGGGCAGAGACTCTTGATACGACACAAGATTATTTACCGGAGAAAATCACTCACCACAGAACCTTGTATATACTAAAGGCGACAGAGGTCTCTACCGCCCGACCTGAGATCAAACAACCAATGAATCTTATCAAGGACAACATAACAAGAAGGGCGGCTACGTCCCTTGCGGAAAGCGTGTGACAAAAGGGACTCCGACAATGGGACCCATGTTCAACATTAATCAAGACTCAACAACCCTCATTTACTAACTCAGAGTAATTTAACGCACATAAATGGGGCATTCCACTAAGTAAGTCTTATCAATGTCGAGAGACTACACTAAAATTACAATAAGATAACCATATCATCTCCCTTAAATTTAATAACATTGAATTAAATATAGGTCACATGTTTCAACTCTAATCTTGCCATCTTGATTATAAGGTAAGAACAACACAATTTCTTATTTCAACAATACATTACAATTATGAATTTATAAACAATATTTCCCTCACATCTGTATGCCATAACATTTTTCCTTCACCTGTAGCAATAAAATTATCATCATATTGAATATTCAATAAACCATCATATTACAAAATAGAATATAGCAATTACAATATTTAAAATGACCTTATTTAAATAACAACATTTTAACAAAGGGGCCTATATAGAGATAATTAAAATGTCACATCTAAAATTAACAACATTAAAGGACAAAAGTACCATCATACTAAATAACATCAAGTATACCAATATTTGACAATACCATCACATATTTTTAAAAGGGAAATATGTAAAATAACCATATAAAAATGTCAATAATTAAGAGGACAATATTGGGAATTGAAAACCTATCACCATTACAAATGACAATGATCAAGACAACCATAATTAAAGATGTCAACAAATAAAATTTACATCAGAATTAGGGGTGACATCCATTTGAATAGTGTCAATATACATCATATTAAAGGGAAATTTACAATGATAACATTTTAATGACAATAATGAAATAGAGGAAAAAGAGCTGCAATTGGTTAATTAAAAGCGAGAACCATTGACTATGACCACAAATTTTCCCCCAGCGATTCTAATATTGCTTTCCTCAATATCATTTATATTTCCATTTCATTTACAAAGTCATAATTATAGATCTATGCATGGTGGTACTGTAACCATTCGTTTAATCGTTGAATTACATTTTCTTAAAGTTAGATTGCAATCTTGACCCTAACTACATAATATAAATTTACATCCTTAAGGTTTATACATCATTATATACCTTACTTCTTACATCAATATAAACTTGCCACATTTAATTAAAATGACTAGGACCTTGGGTTACTTGTTATCAATAAAGGAACTATACTAACCTTCGCATACACAATCATATCCACACCTTTATACTCTAATACATTTCAATTAAAAAAGGACAATGGTTTACACTTTGTGCTTGTGCACAATGAAACTATGCTAACATTACCATAACCTAACCTATCATGTATACTCTAAATACATGTCCATTAAAGGGATAATGGCTTCACAATTTAAGCAAATGGGCCCTACAGTTTAGCAAAGGTCGAATGGACAGATGTCCCACCGGTAGCGAGAAAAGAGAATTTACGAGTCCACATGGAACAAAAGGAAATTTACCAAGGCAGCAGGAAGAAGCGGCCTCTTGCCATCGACTTCGGTTATAAAAACAATCATGATAACGAATTAAACATAATTACGGTGGAGTGCGAAAAAGGACTTACCAAAGGAATGTAGTGACTTGCCAAATGAAAATGCTGTACAAAATAGCTATCAATAATCAGCGGTCAAAGGAATTGTTATTATTGTGCGTAGGTATGGAAGTGTTAAGCGTTATTAGAGGTTATACAACGCCAGCGATTGAGGCATAGTGGTATGATAACCCTGCAGAGGTGTAATAGCGATTTAAAGCAAGAATTTACGCAGAGATATGGTAACCCATAATCCAGCGACACAACACAACGAAATTGCAGCAAGAATGAATAACAAAAAGCCAACGATTGTACATGAACGACATCATTACCCTCAGCGAAATCCAACCACCATAAAAACGCATTGCCAACAGTTTTGCAGGAACGCAGTAATGGAAACAGTGGAATGCCAGACGTTGAAGGGATAGATCATTGTTCCCTCAGCGAATTCAGAAAAACAAAAATGCGTTGCCAGAGGAATAAACCGGTACGCGACAAAAGAGAACAAAGGGGAGAAATGCCCATGATTTTAGAACCTTTTGGTTCGATGAACAACAGCAAAATCCGGTTACAAGGATTTATGAATAGCACCATGATTACAACGATTCATAACAATTGCAACGATTCATGAATGTCACAACGATTGTGTAAAAATATTACAACGAATCTTGAATTCAACTAAAACCGAGTGCAATAAATTTTCATTAACCAAATGAGAGATTCTAAACTATGATCTTCGATTTGAATTCTGAGTTTAGTAAGGAAGTATACATTGACTATAGGAATTAAAATTGTATTCACGCATGTACCGGTCTGAATTTAAGGGTTGAATTTTATTGACAGTGAACCAAGGAATTCAAACTTCTAGATAGAATATTTAATATGACGTGAATACAATAGTTCAAATCTAGATTAACAAGACTCTCAAGTATACCCACAAAATCGATCCATAAATACCGCAAGATTTTAGCAATTCGCTTGCAGGTCGAGAATTACAACGAAATGGTTTTATGTGGTCTAGAATTACGATTACACAAATTAACGGAGGTATTAAAACCGATTGAATAGCAATACTAAACATCGATTAAAGCTCAATATTTTTCAACCCAAAAGCGCTGTCTGAGAATTAAATCAGTAAATGAAATCCTACAACATTTATCCATTAAATCAACAAGCGTGCCGTTGCCCTTTCGGTTCCACATGACAACCCAGCTCCCAAATTATCCCGGCTTTTGGTAGTAGAAATCATAGGTACCTCCCGATGGCTAGGGGTACTACGCTTCCCCCTTAGCCCCGAACGCCAAAGAGGGGCCACGCGGATCCGGAGATATGACTAGCTTCTCGAGGGTAAGCCTCCCATGGAGTGAGATACCACTCAACATAGGTGAGATAAACCCAGCTCACAAGCAATCGTCAAGCCACAATCCGTGTAGACTACAGTAGCAGTTTCATCCCCTTCTTCCTTCCTTTCCCCCTCTTTTATAGAGTTGAGACCCACCTACTTTTCCTAAATCATTATTTAATTAATTTTAATGACAAACCTCTAAGCATTCTCACATTAGATCCAAGTGTCACTCATCCTTATGGTTCTCCAAAATTAATTTCTTTTAATAATTAAAGACTCAATTCCCTCACTCCCCAAAAATCCTCCTTAAATTACTCCTAGGGTTCCTAGATCCCCTCTCATGCTTTAATAACTTTCTAAAATGAAGTTGTTGATTTTTAGTAATTCCTTAATTTCAGATTCCTTTTAGCTTTTTACCCTAGGTCTCCTACTTTCCATTATTAAGTTTCCTTTATTACAAGTTTCCTCATTTCTATTTTTTGTTTTTGTTTTTTTTCTCTCTTGTTTTGTTTTTATCATATACTTTTATTATTATTATTATTTTATTTTTTAAACCCAAAATGGTAAAAGCACTCATAAAACCTTTCAATGTATTTCTAAAATCCTAACTTTTATACTCCCACACTTTAATTAGTTTATTTCTTCTTATCATTTAAAACCATAGTTTCAATTAATTTATCTCCTCATTACTTTACCAATTGGGAGAGACTTTAACACTAACACATGGGGAGGTTTTAGTTTACGCCTTTCGTTTATTTTGTGTGGATCTTTTCTTAGGAAACCTCCCGAGAATTTTATCTTTGAGATGTTTTAATTTAGGTTTAGATTGAACTAGGCAACAATTCATTAAGGGGGTCGTTTTAAGAATTTTTTATCGAGGCGTTAAGGTCTTAGGGTCATCGGTTGTCTCATCATCATCATCAATCGGCGTTCCCTTTAGGGGCCTTTCGTGCTCAAGGGTGCCACTCACCTCGTTCCCTCACGGTAGCCGCGATGTGCCCGCCGAGTCACCACGTGCTCTAAGGTTGCCACTCGTTGATTTGCAATTCTTTTCGCGATGTGCCCTTCAAGATGCACCACATGCTCCAAAGGTGCCACTTTCGTGCATTCACAGTTGGTAGACATCTACAACCCACAGGTCAACACTCATGAGGTGAACTTGTGGGGAGACTAAGGGCCTCTAAAAAAATAAGGCCCCTGCCTTATAGAGTCATCGTGGTGACTATCTCGATCACGCCCTCATGGCATGATGGATCTCGAACTAGGTAATCGTTAACCTACGATTCGATCCACGGCCAGAAGAGGAGTGCTAGTAAGGAGGCATTATAGCGGTATTTGTCCACACATCTCCCTCAATCTCTCGGAAATCATGTGTGGCCTTTACTTCCATATGTGAGTCTTGGTGACAAACTATCGTCGGCTGCATCATCAACCATCATGGGATCATGTCAACAACATATCCTTAAAATCAATAGCATATCATCAAAACAAGCAATATCACGATAAATGAAACAGCCCAAATAGCCCACTCCTTGAAATCGTCGGTCAAGGGAGTTCCATAGGTCGCCTCTGCATCCTCAAAGATTAGAAACCACTCAATGGCCCGAGTCAACAACACTGTCTACATCCAAGTAGGCAAAACATCACGTCATCTAACCCAAAGCATCATAATGAAGGAAAAGTTTTATCATCGCAAAATCCGGATCACTCTACTGAGCAAGTGTCCTCAAAGAATAAGTTTTGTAAATTAGCGAGTGGGATGTTACATACACCCCTCTTGGTCTAAACTTAGTACCGAAGTTTCTCAGTAAAATGCCGAAATAAATGTACCACCAATATCATAAGTACCCGATTATCATAAGTCTATCTATCATACAAAATGGAAATTGTTGGCATATCATGTCGTCCTCAGTCTGGTCGCGGTTCTCTTTGTCCACTAGAACTGACTTGATCTACCGTTCGGCCGTCGTGGCTGACCGGTGATGATCTAAAATCTTGATTTGGCTTCGATACGTGGCTTCCCTCATCGATACGCAAGGAACTCATGTCAATCACATGTATGGGATCACTAACGTAATGTCTCCAGCGGATACGTGAAAACTTGTCGTGCATCGTCTCTCAAAGAATCGGGGCAAGGCTAGTCGATGGGCCTTTCTCTCCACAATCTCGAAGGTCCCATGAACCTGGGAAGAGTTTATCTCCCTTTCAAACATTCGAGACTCTTATGGTTTTAGCCCGCGAAGACTTGATGGATGGAGCCACCGTATTCGGTCGTGCGGTGCTTATCAACATATCTATTCTGTCGATCCTGCGCTTACTTCATCCTTTGTCTTATGGTTTCATTTCTCTTCCATTTCTTGGATCAGCTTGAGGATAGGGTTTTGGTGGGACCATAAGCGATCCCAACTCAAGGGTGTCGACGATTATTATAAAAAGAAACTCAAAAGGCACCATCTTAATGAATATGCAGTACTTGTTATAAGCGAACTCTACTAGAGCAAAGAATTCCTCCCAACGTTTTGTTGGTCCATCAAACCATGCACAACATGTCTTCCAAGGGTTTGGTTTTGTATGTTACGTAAATACGTCCGTCACGGGTGATGTTAGCGATTACTAAAATTAAGTTGGGTTCCCCAAGGCCTCTTGGAGCTTCGTCCAAAATCGTCAGGTAAACACCCGATCCTCGATCGGATATGATCTTCTTGGGAACGCCATGCATCGCGACCTCACCAATCTCTTGATGAAAACTCTGCAGCTATGTCGAGGGTGCCTGATACGTCGTACGTGCCGGAATAAAGTGAGCACTCTTCGAGTGTCTACTACTACAAAATCGATTAGGTGTCTCCTTGCGGAGTCGGTGGAAATCCAATGATAAAATCCATCGAAATGACTTCCCATTTCGATTCAGTAATAGAGTGTGGTTGTAGTAATCACGTGGGGTGTCTGTGTTGACCTTTACCCTCTTGGGCACTCAAGACATCTAGCCACAAAGTTGACTATGTCGACCTTCATTCCCTTCAAGAAGAACAAAGTCTTAAGGTCTACCCTCATCTTCACTTGACTCACGGGTGAGCCATGTAATTGCTCTATGAGACTCGCTCGGGATCAACATCCTCAACTTGTCGTTTTATGATGCGTAGATCCAACCTCTAAACCTCAATAAACCATCTCTATCAAATGAGATATCCCTCAAATCGTTAATTTACCATCATGGTTTTGTCCAGATAAAATCATGGAAGCTTCTTTGTACCGGTCAATAGATCGCGGCTGTAAAGTGAGGTATATTCTCCACGTGAATTCATTGAAGAGAACCCAACACCGAAAGATCATTAGCCTCACGAGATCAAAGCATCGCCACTCGATTCACTATTTCATACACATGTAATTAATCTTGAAATTGTATTCGCTAAGAAATTTCGACCTACGTTGTTGTCGAGCGTTCAGGTCGCTTTGTGTAAATTTGTGTTGTAGTCCACAATGATCGATCCTTAATTCAAATTTTCATCCAACCGGTTAGTGTCTCCACTTTAACCGGGCATATATGATGGCTAATAACTCCAAATCGTAAATGGCGTAGTTTTCCCTCATGCCTTCGTAATTTCCTCGAAATGTAAGCAATCTTTCGTCTGTCTTGCATCAAGACTCCACTAAACCTTCGCCTTAGATGCGTCGGTGCATACCAATAATTCCTTGTCCATGTCGGGGACTTTTAGTATCGGTCGCGATTCGTCGACAACTCTTTAAGCCTAGAAATGCTTCCGCGCCATTTCTCTGTCGGATAAACTTCTTGTTTTCTTACGCAATTCCGTGTCCCGGTTTTATCCTTGAAAATCCTTCAATAAACCCGTCGATGGTAATCTGCTGGTATAAAACTACGGCACTTCTATGACATTAAATTGGTAGCGAGGCCATTCATAATAGCCTCAACCTTGGTGGATCCGTAAGCGATGCCTTAGGTGAGATGACATGCCCTAAGTGGTGAATCCTCGATTGATAAAGAGCATTTGAATGACTTCCCATATAATTTTTGTTCTCATAAAACAATGTAGTATAGCGCAAATTCTTCGTCATGCTCCTTCATTGTCAGAGGTAGATCGGAATATCATCAATGAATACTTGGGCGAACTTTTCCAAATACTTTCCTTGGAACTTACCCGGATTCATCAAACTCATAAATACCCACTGGAAGTTTCAATGATCCAAGCAGGTAAAGCGGTAAAATTAAGTAATGTTCAAATCTTGTCTTAAAGGTGGTCTTAGGGCGTCATCCTCCTTGATGGCGGTGATACCGATTGCCGTCGATCTCGGAGAACACCATCGCCCCCTTCATTTGATGGAACATATCATCAATTCTTGGTAAGAGACACTGATTCTTGATTGTAGCATTCTTCAGTTGACGGTAGTCAACGCAAAACCTCCACGATCAGATCCTTATTCGAAGATAGAAAATAGCGAGATTGCACCCATGACACTAGAGTGTATGTCGATCCAGGTCTATTCGCCGGTTACGTTTTTCCAGCTCTTTACCAACTCGGGGGTTGACATCGATAAAGGCGTTCTAAGCTATCGGTTCAGTCGCCGGTTTAGGTCTATAGTAAACTCAATTCTCTTTCCGGCGGCATCACAGGCAACTCCTCTAGAAATCGTCCGCAAACTCCTTCTGCCGGAAGGGTGTTCTGAACCACTACTCCCTTTTCGTTTAGCGTGTGGATCGCATAAAGTTTTCACCCATTGCGCATACTCTTCCTTAATTGTATGGAAGAGACGAACCTGAGGGATACTCCTTGGTTTCCGTCCTGCACTATCTGCGTCTTTATCCTTCATCCTTCGACTACGACTCAACCGTTTAGTCTCACGATTGGTATAGCCTCATGCGATTCCAACTATTCCATGTCGATCATGACGTCATAAGATCTAAGATCATGGCCCGGTACAAGTTGACCCTCGTGACAAACTCTCGCATGTTAAGGGCACAGCCCGTATTACTTCCTCTAACTGTTTGGTTCCTGAAGCCATCTCCACGAAGATAAGCTCATCCTGTTCGACATCATTTACCTTAATTCTCTTCCCGATAGCGCACCGAGTAAAACTCTCCGGTAAGCTCCTGGGTCTATCAAAATACTAAAGAGTGCAGTCCGGTGACGATGCACAATGCGTCTCAAACACTGATCCCATTTGGTGCTCTTCAGCGGTTATTGATCTTTAGCATTAGTCGATGGAGCCTTGCCGATATCTCCAACGTAGTAGGTCTAGGCGTCTGGATGCCTAGTCCTCTCCATGGGACGATCAGCGGTAGTGTGGCTCCCCGTCCAACTAATAACCTAACCGGCCCGGTAGTCCTGGTACCCAAAGTAGAAGATGACCAACGGCACCGGAAACACAGTACGTTACGATGAAACAGGCCCACAAAAGCGCTACTACTGCGAACTTAGCGTTAATTTCTTGTTGATCATGGTAGTAATGCTGCTGGCGAGGGTGGCGGTCGTCGTGAAAAAGTGGATCCCTCACGGAGCCACGATGCCGATGTGTGTCTCATTTGGTGTGCATTTAACGCGGCATTACCCGGATATTACGCCTGCCGGTCGGCCCGGAATCTGGTCTGACCTTCGTTGATAAGATCCTTCTCTGCTATCAGGGCCTTTTGGACAGTGTCGTGCAGGTTTGAGGCATCAAAATCCTAACCTTTACGCATGGTACGTTAAGGCCGACGAACCTGTTGCGCCGACTTCCCGATGTTCGGTCGCGAACATACTAGAGTAGCTCCGCCAAAAGCGTGCCGTTATAGGGCGCTATGTATTCCCTTTTTTAAAGGCGTTGAACTCATTAAAATTTGACTCAATGAATTCTCAAAGGATACCTCTCGGCTGTTCATGAAACGGTTCCCATATTTATGTCCTCAATGACCATGTTTGGGCTGCCTTGAGGCGTCTTCCACCATGAAGCGGCGCTCCCGCCGGTTGAAAGGCCACCATGGGAACCTTCATGTTGGAGATTATAGCATTAGTCTGAAGCATCGCCATATTCTCAACCATGCCTCGGCAGCTGCGCCTTCTAGGGAACCGAAGAACTCGAGAAATTTCACCTTCGAGTTCACGATGGGCTCTTTACCGATGGCAGTAGGTGCCGTGGCGGAACCTCGGCGGTGTCGGCATGCTGGCCTCATCTCTGTCTATTCTGCTGATCAGCGCCTCAGACTTGCGCTGGAAATATCTCATCATGCCCACTACATCGGCAACTGCGATTTGCTCGTGTCTAAGGACTTGCTCGCCTCCCTAGGGTTAGACCCCTCAGTCATGGATGTTGTTGGAGAGCGTCGCGCCTCCTCCTAGCACCCATTAGATACGCCTCAGCGTCCTCTAACCATGATTAGTACGTACAAAATCAACTCGATCAACAATGGTAGAATCAATCTAATCATGTCAATGAAAGCCGTAGCTAATCCCAAATCCGCGAATTGAACCAGCTCGTCACCATATGTAACGACCTCCTCGTTTCGACAACCATTCTAGTGATAGGTGCAATTTTTTTTTCCCTTGAAGTGTGCTTTGTGGCGTGGCAGAATTTACAACACACACCTAAGCATGCTGATGCCCTTTCGACAACCAACAGAACATCCGCGATGAGAGCAAGAAGGCACACAGCAGTACTTGCAACAATATCACGATCCACCGGGCATAAGGCGCTTCGCCTGAATTCAAGACATGCGGACCTAACTGTACGATGCCACTCGACAACCAACAAGACACAACCACGACAAGGCAAAACTGAAGGCACACAACGAGTAACTGCAACAATATACGATCACAGGCATAAGACGCACAACGCAAACATTAAGACATACTGGGGGTGCACAGTAAGAACACAGAGGGAAGAGTCCTTGGTGATAGGGTTACTATTTCTGCATAGGAAAGCAGGGCGTTTAGTCTTATGTCTTCTCGAAAGAAGATTAGACAGGCTCCTGGCCGACTGCTCAGGAGGAAACTAGTAACCCGACCTAGAACAAGACGCCAGCAAGACGAACGCAACAAGACGACCCCGACATATCACAGTGACCACAAGAAAAAAATGCCCCTAGACATAAGGCGCACAACTAGCTATGGTAAGCAAAAATGACACCAGGTGTTAATGTACAATACAGTCCCAGACGGAAGAATCCAACAGTAGAGCTTACTATTTCTGCACAGAAAAGCAGGGATTTTAGTCTTATGTCTTCTCGAAAGAAGATTAGACAGGCTCCTGGCCGACTGCTCAGGCAGAAACTAGTAATCTCTGTCAGGTGTGTCGCAAGAGTGGAAACCCTTCCTTTAAAGGGCCCGAGACTCTTGATACGGCACAGGATTCCTTACACCAGAAAAATCACTCACACATACATATATACTAAGTCGACAAGAGGGGTCTCTACCCCGCCCAACACAACAGATCAAACAGCCAACTGAATACTATCAAGGACAACATAACAAGAAGGACGGCTACGTCTCTTGCAGAAAGCGCGTGACAAAAGGGACTCTGACAACGGTCCCCATGTTCAACATTAATCAAGACTCAATAACCCTCATTTACTAACTCCGAGTAATTTAACGCATATAAATCCAGGGCATTCCACTAAGCAAGTCTTATCAGTGTCAAGAGACTACACTAACATTACAATAAGATAACCCTATCATCTCCTTTCTGATTACAATAGCATTGAAATAAGTAATGGTCATACGTTTCAACTCTAATCTTGCCATCTTGATTATAAGGTAAGAACAACACAATTTCCTATTTCAACAATACATTACAATTACGAATTTATAAACAATATTTCCCTGACTCCAGTATGCCATAACATTTTTCCTTCACCTTTAGCAATAAAATTATCATCATATTGAATATTCAATAAACCATCATATTTACAAATGACAAGATATAGAAATTACAATATTTAAAATGACCTTATTTAAATAACAGTATTTTAACAAGGGGCCCTATATAAAGATAATTAAAATGTCACATCTAAATTAACAACATTAAAAGGAAAAAAGTACCATCATACTAAATAACATCAAGTATACCAATAATTGACAATACCATCACATATTTTAAAAAGGGCAATATGTAAAATAACCATATTAAAATGTCAATAATTAAGAGGACAATATTGGGAATTGAAAACCTATCACCATTACAAATGACAATGATCAAGACAACCATAATTAAAGATGTCAACAAATAAAATTTACATCAGAATTAGGGGTGACATCCATTTGTAATTATTCAATATACATCATATTAAAAGGGCAATTTACAATGATAACATTTTAATGACAATAATGAAATAGAGGAAAAACAGCTGCAATTGGTTAATTAAAACAGAGGCAAAGCAACTATAACCACAAAATTTTCCCCAACGATTCTAATATTTCTTTCCTGAATATCATTTATGTTTCCATTTCATTTACAAAGTCATAATTATATATCTGTGCATGGTGGTACTGTAACCGTTCGTTTAATCGTTGAATTACATTTTCTTAAAGTTAGATTGCAATATTGACCCTAACTACACTTAATATAAACTTTACATCCTTAAGGTTTATACATCATTATATACCTTACACCTTACATCAATATAAACTTGCCACATTTAATTAAAATGACCAGGACCTTGCAGGTTACTTGTTATCAATAAAAAGGAAACTACACTAGCCTTCGCATACATAATCATAACCATACCCTTATACTCCAATACATTTCGATTACAAAGGACAATGGTTTTACACTTTATTGCTTATTTGCACAATGAAACTATACTAACATTACATAACTTAATCATATCTACGCCTTATACTCTAAATACATGTCCATTAAAGGGATAATGGCTTCACAATTTAAGTAACGGGGCCCTACAATTTAGCAAGAAGGGCGATTGAACAGAGATCCCACCAAGGAGCAGAAAAAGGGAATTTACACATAACCACATGGAACAAGGAAATTTACCAAGGAAACCGGGAAGAAACGCCCCTCTTGCCATCGACTCAGATATAAAAACAATCATGACAGCAATGAATTAAACATAATTCTGGTGGGCGCAGAAAAAGGGACTTACACCAAGGAATGTAACGACGACTTGCCAAATGCAAATGCAACTGTACAGAACACGCTATCAATAATCAACGCAGTCAAGGAATTGTTATTAGTGCGCAGGTATGGACGTGTTAAAACGTTGTCAGAGGTTAAACAACACCAGTGATTGAGGCGCAATGGTATGATAACCCCGCAGAGGTGTAATAACGATTTAAAGCAAGAATTTACGCAGAGATCTGGTAACCCATAATCCAGCGACACAACACAGCGAAATTGCAGCAAGAAGAATAACAAAAAGCCAGCGATTGTACAGGAACGACATCATTACCCTCAGCGAAATCCAGCCACACCAAAAAAACGCAATGCCAATAGTTTTGCAGGAACGCAATAAAGGAAACAACGGAATGCCAGACATTGAAGGGACAGATCATCGTTCCCTCGGCGAAATTCAGCAAAATAAAAACGCATGGCCAAATGATTAAACCGGTACGCGAAAAATGAAAAAAAAGAAAATCCCACGATTTTAGAACCTTCTGGTTCGATGAACAACAACAAAATCTGGTTACAACGATTTATGAATAGCGCCATGATTACAATGATTCATAACAATTGCAATGATTCATGAATGTCACAGCGATTGTGTAAAAATATTACAACGAATCTTGAATTCAACTAAAACCGAGTGCAATAATTTTCAATAACCAAATGAAATTCCTAAACTATGATCTTCAATTTAGATTTATAGTTTCGTATGGAAGTATACATTCAACTATAGGAATTAAAAGTGGCATCCTTCACATGTACCAGTCTGATTTCAAGGGTTGAATTTTATTGACAGCGAACCAAGGAATTCAAACTTCTAGATAGAAGATTTAGTATGATGCGAATACAATAGTTCAAATCTAGATTAACAAGACTCTCAAGTATACCCACAAAATCGATCCATAAATACCGCAAGATTGTAGCAACTCGCACAGTCAAGAATTACAACAGAAATGGTTTTATGTAGTCTAGAATTACAGTACACAAATTAACACAGACGTATTAAAACCAGTGAACCAACAAGACTAAACACCGATTAAAGCTCAATATTTTTCAACCCAAAACGCATGCATAATTAAATCAATCGTAAATCCTACAACATTTTATCATTAAATCAACAATCGTACCGTTTCCCTTTTCCGGTTCCGCGTGACGACCGGGCTCCCAAGTCACTCTCGCTTGTCGACCGTAGAAAGCTCACTGATACCTCCCAGCCAAACACTAGGGGTACTTTGTTTCCCCCTTAGCCCCCTGAGCCGCAAAGGGGCCACAGCAGATCCAAAGATATGACTAGCTTCTCACCTCGCCTCCATGGCTGAGCTACCACTCCAACACAGCTGAGATAAAACCAACTCCTCACAAGTAATCCGTCAAGCCAAAATCCGGCAGCGTAACGTTACGCTAACCGTTCATCCCCTTCTTCCTTCCTTTCCCCTTCTTTTATAGAAATTTGAGACCCACCTACTTTCCTAAATCATTATTTAATTAATTTTTAATGACAAACCTCTAAACATTCTCTGTCGTCCAAATTATTTAATTAATTTTAATGACAAACCCTAAACATTCTCTCACGTCCAAGTGTCACTCATCCTATGGTTCTCCAAAAATACCTTCTTTAATAATTAAAAGACTCACCTTCACTCCCCCAAAAATCGCCCTTAAATTAATTCTAGGGTTCCTAGATCCCTCTCATGCTTTTAATAACTTTCCTAAAATGAAGTTGTTGAATTTTAGTAATTCCTTAATTGTTGATTCCTTTTAGCTTTTACCCTAGGTCTCCTACTTTCCATTATTAAGTTTCCTTATTACAAGTTTCCTCATTTTCATTTTTTTTTTTTATTTCTCTTGTTTTTTTATCATATACTTATTTTTTATTATTATTATTTTATTATTGTTAAAACCCAAAAAGATAAAAAGCACTCATTAAACCTTCTTACTGTAATTTCTAAAATCCTAACTTTTATAATTCCACACTTTAATAATTTTAAATCTTCTTATCATTTGTCCATGGGTTTCACTCAATTTATCTCCCCCATTACTTTTACCCCCTTAATTTAGCAAAGACTTTAACACAATGTGAGGGTTTTAGTTTCACGCCTTTGGCGCTTTTATTTCCTTTTGTGTAGGATATTTTCTCTTTAGGCTTATCAGAATTTTATCTCTTTGGAGATGCTCTTTAATTTAGGTTTAGATTGAACTAGGCCACACCATTAGGGGAGTTATTTTAAGAATTTTATCGGGCGTTAAGGTCTTAGGGTCCTTTAGGTTGTCTCATCATCATCATCAATGCGACGCGTTCTTCGTGTGACGACCATGTGTCTAAGGTGTCACTGCCTCGCTTGTCTCTATGGCACGACGCGGGTTCTCTAGATGCACCACATGCCTGCTGGGTGCCACTCACCCACTTCGACTCCTTTTGGCGCCGACGCGTTCTTCCGTGATGCACCACGCAGCTCTAAGGGTGCCAATTGGCCGACCTACTTACTGGTAGATATCCATAACCTTGAGTTAACACCACTGTGTGAACTTGTGGAGACTATGGTTCTGGCGAATAAGGCCCCCGCCTTTATTATGCGCTTCTAGAATCATCGAGCGATCACCTGGGATCGGCCTCACTCAAGATCGGTGGATTCCTCCTCAACTAGGTAATTGTTAACCTATAGTTCGAGCTACTGCGAGTAAGCAGGTAGGTTGTATAGCGCCCGTTGTCCATACCCTCCCTCAATCTCTTTGGAAATCATGTGGCCCCTTTACTCCATATGAGTCTTGGTCTAGTTATCGCCGCGGCATCATCAACCATCATGTCGATCATGCCAACAAAATATCATATAAAATCAATAGCATATCATCAAAACAAGTAATATCACCATAAATGAAACAACCCAAATAGCCCAATCCCTGACTCAATCCAGAATCCAAGGAGTTCCTAACGGCGTCTCTTCATCCTCAAGGTCCAAACCCCTATACACTCAGTTGAACCGAATGCCAACACTGCCTACATCAAAGTAGTAAAACATCTCCGCCATCTAATTTAAAGCATCATAATGAAGGAAAAATTTATCATCATAATCCAGATCACTTACAGCAAGTGTCCTCAAAGAATAAGTTTGTAAGTGTGCCAGAGCAGGATGTTACATTATATATAACAAATATCTTTCGCCAATGATTGATGATTTATTTGATCAACTAAAAGGTGCAAGAATATTTTCAAATGTTGAATTGAGATTGGGTTATTATCAAGTAAGGATAAAGGAATAAGACATCAACAAGATAACATTTATGTGATGACCCCATCAGCAGGAAAACAAGCAAGCTTAAGAAGAAGTGATTTTTATTTTTCGGTAAGAAGGCGACGACGACAAGATTTTAACCACACCATTGACGACAAATGCAAGAATGCAGTCCAAGAAACAAGCACAAGGGAAACTTGGAAAAACATGCACAGAATAACAAGGAGGAACCACTACCCGCCCAACACAAACACAACCATGCCTACAAGCTAAGGGACAACATCCCCTATCCCAACAATGACCTGTATCAAGAAAGACTAGGAACTCCTCAAGGCTGCGGAACCAAACCCTTTGAAGGAACCTGTCCCATAAGCCGTATTAAATTGCAACGCCGGACAACACTCACACAGTTTAATCTTACCTGGAAGATCTTATTCACCATATCCTAATAAGGCATGCTTAATGATCCTCATCGAATCACGCAATTCCTAGGTGATAGATGCCAATAACCTTTACAAACACAAGCTATATCCAAACCGAGGACTCTAGAAAATTTGATGTGTCAGGAACCGACTACCGATAAGAAAACCACGCCTAAAACCACAAAAAACAAGTCGATGAGACACCAGAGGATGAATACCAGGGAAGACACGAGCCAAGACGCGGGATTTCGCCCATGACCCAACCAATCACCCAATCTAAATTGGTCAATGATTACAGTCTATTTTAACATGGGTTACCATTCTAAACGGGGAACATCTAAATTACAATTAGTCATTAATGCACTCGCTAAATTAACGTTAATAAAATCAATCTAGCAAGTCTAAGTAATCAACACTAGAACTATAATTATAAATACAATCTAACCTCAATTGTGGGCAAGTATGTTCTGCACCCAGTCTTTACCTACCCACAATTGGCAATCTAGTCTTTACTCCCCAATCTAATTTTAATCATTATTACAACCTAAATGGACAATGCTATAATAATCCAAAATCTCCATCCAACCAGCCATTAACTTAAATAACAAGATTAACAATCTTAATGTAGAATGCTACCCTTATAACACTTATGAACAATTAAATCTCAACATGTAGTCTAGCTATATTGACCAAACTAACAATGCTAGTTGTCTACTATCATTGAGAAGGAAACTACTAATTATTAACATCGTTGTAGCAATTTAACAAGGCAATTAACATAGCAATTACATAACAATTAATATAGTAGTTAACAAGGCAATTAACATAACGATTAACATAACAATTAATTTAGCAATAACAAGATAGTTTACATGACTGTTGTCATAACAAGTAATATAAAAATAACAAGGAATTTAACATGTTAGTTAACATACAATTAATATAACAGTAACAAGGCAATTTACATGATTGTTAACATAACAATTAATAGCACAATAACAAGGTGATTTACATGACTATTAACCATTTAAATTGTTGTGGCATTAAATCAATAAGAAGGAATTTGTTGACCATTAACATTGTTGTAGAAATTGTTATGGCAATTAATAAGGCAAATAATATAGCATTTATCATTGCAATTAACATGGCAATTAACAACAAAAAGGAAACTGTTGACCATTAACAATGTTGTAGAAATTGTTCTGGCAATTAATATAGCATTTATCATTGCAATTAACATGGTAATTAACATGGCCAGTAACATCATTGTGGTAATTAAAGTTTGGCAGTGAGAACACTGGGTATGCACTCAATGTGAAGGAGAATAAAAAGGACAATACAAAACTATAGAAGTACCAACTTGTGGTCATTCAACAACAACTCTGTCAACATTTAAGGCAATTTCATGCCCATTCCAGCAAACTCATTCAACATTTAATGGTCAATTCGTGGGCATTCCATCAAACACAGTCATCATTCTAAATACAAAATTTGTATCCCTTCAACAACGAACTCAGTAAATCATTCTTATGGAAAATTCGTGGTCATTCCAGCTACCACAGTCAACAATGTAAATGGAAAAATCGTGGTCATCTAACAGCAAGCTCACTCAACATTTTAAAGGCAAATGGTGGTCATTTAAACAACAAACTCAGTCACGTTTTAAAGGAAAAATGGTGGTTATTTAAAACAACAAACTCAGTCACATTTTTAAGGCAAAATGGTGGTCATTTAAACAACAAACTCAGTCATGTTTTAAATGGCGATTCATTATCATATAAAATATTTTCAAACTCGAAGCTATACAAGAAATCAACGAAAGTTGGTCATTATAAAAGCACTGAGGTAAATAAAAAAACAATGCAGAGAGGGATAAATAAAACATGGTTTCCCTTCTTCATTGCTAGGATGCCAATGTAAACGCATACAGGAATCACCAAAAACATTTTTCCATTTCCGGGATACCAAATATAAAAACGCACACAGGAAATTAAATTGTTTTTTCATTTCCAGGATACCAATGCAACGCAGACAGGAATAACAAAAACGTTTTTCCAATTCCAGGATACCAAATATAAAAATGCAGATAGGAAATTAAATCATTTTTCCATTGCCAGGATACCAATGCAACGCAGACATGAATAACAAAACATTTTTCCAATTCCAGGATACCAAATATAAAAACACAGACAGGAAATTAAATTGTTTTTCCATGGTCGGGATACCAATACAACACAGACAACAGTAAGTGAAATGCAAGATCCATTAGGAAAAGTCATTGAAATGATCACAGAGATTCTATCAGCCAAGGTGCAGAGAAAAACCAACAAGGACGCAATATAGACATACAAAGAGGTACATTTTCTAGAAGGCGCAAGTCAAAACAATTAGCCAAGGACAACAATGGGGGTAGATGACTGGCAGGAACGTCCTTCGCTCATCATCCACGCACATAAAAGTAGGGCGTTGAGATCCATAGGTCTATTAACATCGAAGTGACGACCGTAGAACAGGCTCCTAGCCAACTGCTCAGGTGAGGACTGATGAGCTAGGGACAAAAGGAAAAAACAACCACAATCATCACAAATCAATACACCAAAGGGCGGTCAAGACATGTCGGAAATTGAAGGCCATGGGAGTTAATCAGTCATCGAGCTGAAGGCTATGGAAAAATTAAGTCATCAAATAGAATTCCAAGACAATCAATTTCCTTACCCAATTCAACATGTAGATCTAGAAGCATAAACCATACTAACAATATACCATGCAAAAACAAAGAAAATGTATCGTTTTCCAATCGCTCACTCCGAGTTGATGTCCCGTGTGCTTCATGCAACTCTCACTTGTCAACCAATGAGACTTCACTGGTACCTCCCAGCCAATGCTAGGGGTGCTCTTCTTCCCCCTTAGCCCCCCGAGATGCAAAGGGGCCACACATACTAACTAGATAATCAGCTAGCTCCCATATTTCCTCACAAGGCTGAGCTACCACTCCTCATTGAGCTGGGTATCCCAACTCCCACAAGCTAAGTCAGTCAAATATAGATTTTTGCAGCGTAACGTTACGCAAACATAAGAGATTCTTCATCCTTCTCCTCCCTCCATTATATAGATTTTCAAAGTCAAAAACTTTCCCAAAACCCCTTTCAATTTGTTGTTCATTAATTTATTTCATAATAATCCTCCTCGTACATGTGTCACCCATCCCCTTCATTCCTCCAAAAACTAATTTCTTTAATTAATTAATTACCCTTATTTCCCTCACACACCTAGAGTCATTCATAGAATCGCTCCTAGGTGTCCCCAAATTCCCTTGCAGGTTTTAATGGCTTTCCCCATTATTAATTTGCTAGTTCAGTTTAAATTAAAAAGTTCTTAAATCGTAGATACCATACTAAGTTGGACTAACTACTTTTTCCTAGTGTTTCCCCTTTCTTTTAAGGTTTCCGCTTTTTCCTAGTTTCCTAATTATTTTAGATTTCCACTTTTTCCCTTTTTAATTATACTAGAAAAGGCATGTGCAGAAACTTACCCCTTTTCCGCCTTTTTAACAAATTAAATTTTTAATTACCATAATAAGTAAATCAATTATTTCCCCTTTTTAAATTTTATCCCAAAAGATTTTATAAATCAATTTAATTTCTTACTCCCTTCTTGTCATAAGATTAATGAAGACTATCATTATTATATATATCTATAATTTTATTTTTTAAAATAGATAAAATTTTATCACCAGTAAAATTTACACCTAGACATTATTTTCCTAGGTTGGGCAACATTTTTTTTTGAAGGGAAAGGTTTGAAATCTTCCTTAACACTTTATTTGTCCTAAATCCATCTAGGTTTATCCAATTATTAAATAACCACACGATGTGCCCCTCAAGACGCAGTACGTTCTCCAAGGGTGCCACTCGCCTCTTTCCATTTTTCTTGTGCGACGTGCCCTTCAAGATGCACCACGTGCTCCAAGGGTACCACTTGCCTCTTTCCATTTTTCTTGCACGATGTGCCCTTCAGGACGCACCACATGCTCCAAGGGTTCCACTATCCTCTTGACTGACTTGGTAGACATCAAAAACCCCTAGATTCAATACTCCACCAGGTGATCTTATGGGAGAATAAGGGCCTCTAAGGAATAATGCCCTTGCCCTATTGCGCGCCCCTTAGAATCATCATGAGAAACTATTGCAGTCTGCCCTCACGACATCGTGGGTCCTCTTGAACTAGGTAATCGTTAACCTACAATTTGAGCCATGGCGGGAGTGCTAGTAGGTTGTGGCAGGGCTGTTGTCCACACCTCTCCCTCCAAATCTCTAGTAGTCGAGCCTGACCCCTCTGCTCCACAGGTGAGTCTGGTCGGCAAGCTACCGTCATCCTGCATCATCAACGAATCATGTCAGAAATATATCCTTATCATATCATCTAATTAGATGCACTAATAACACATAAGACAATCAAACCCCAATAGTTCACTCCTCGAATCGATCCAAAGTCCAAGGGGTTCCATCGATGCCTTTGCATCCTCATCCTTTGAAATCCTACACACTCAATAAAACCGAGTCAATAGCACATGTCTATGTCAATGCAAAAAAATAACATGTAGTCAACCCATTTCACCTCATAATCAAAATCAAAAGTTTAATAGTATAATAATCTGGATCACTTGCGAGCAAGTGTCCTCAAAGAACAAGTTTGTTAAGTGCACACCAGAGCGGGATGTTACAATTTATGACAATATACATGCATTATGAATTCATAGTAGTACCGTTAGGAAAATCAAATGCCCCAATATTTTTCATATGCGTGATTAATGGAGTGTTCAAGTAATACTTGGACGAGTTTGTAATTGTGGTCCAGGATGATATAATGATTTACACAACGATAGAGGAGGAAAATGAAAAACATTCAAGAATGGTGTTGTATATTTTAAGAGATCATAAATTGTATGCTAAGCTAAGTAAGTGCATCTTTTATCAAAAGAAGATTCACTACCTGGGGCATAGAATTTCCATAGAAGGGATAACAGTTGATGCCGAGAATATAGAGGCCATCAGAGTATGGCCACTACCAAGAAATGTGACAGAGGTCATATCATTAATGGGACTTTTTGTTTATTATTGAATATTCATAAAATGATTGTCAAAGATTGCAATCGCAATTACTTATTTACAAAAGAAGAGAGTGAAATTTGAATGGATTCCCAATTGTGAAGAGAGATTTCAACAACTAAAAGACATATTGACAAGTCCATTGATATTGAATATTGCATATCCATATGAATATTTTGTGGTGTGCACTAATGCATGGAATGAAGGGCTTCACGGAGTCCTCACACAAATGGATCATGTGGTATACTATGAGTCTCAAAAATTAAAAAAGAATTAGAGGAATTATGTCATCCATGAATTAGAATTAGCATCCATTATTCGCGCATTAAAAATGTGGAGACGTTACCTCACGGGGAGGAAATTTTAGCTAAGGATATACCACTGTAGTTTGAAACATTTGTTTGGACAACCCACATTAAATGCCAGAGGTTGATGCACTCAGCAGGAGATCTCATGAAATTCACATTGCAACCATTATCATGTATAGGAATGATCTGAAAGACAAAATTATTGCAACTTCAAATTTAGATCAAGAATATTTGAAAATAAAAGAAACATTATACCAAGGAAATTTACACGAAAATTTTAAATATTATGAGTTGCAAGAGAATGAAATACATATAGGAAAAATTTATGTACCAAATTCAAGTGAGATGAAAAATACATTCCTAGCGAAATGCACAATGTGTCGTATGTTGAACACCCATGATATCAAAATTCAATTACATCTCTATGAAGCCAATATTTTTGGCCTCGAATGAAGAAATAAGTGGCTAATTACATAACCAAATGTCTTGAGTTCCAGAATGAGAAGACTGAACATAGACATCTAGATGGGTTGTTACATTCATTTCTAATTCTAGAATGGAAGTGAGAAGTACTCACAATAGATTTTATTGTCAAGCTTCCAAGAAAAGTGAAGCAACATGATTCCATCATAGTGGTGGTGGATAAATTAA
Organism: Picea sitchensis; assembly: GCA_010110895.2. Taxonomy (NCBI): domain Eukaryota; kingdom Viridiplantae; phylum Streptophyta; class Pinopsida; order Pinales; family Pinaceae; genus Picea; species Picea sitchensis. The sequence goes on along the minus strand of SNQJ01S0090496.1, from coordinate 4,705 downwards.
TTAAGGAATCACATTTTATTCTGATGAAGATGACACACAAGGAAACAAATATTTCGAAAATATACATGAAGGGATTTGTTAGGTTACATGGGGCGCCTAGAGAGATTCTTCAAGACAAAGATCCAAAATTTACATCCAATTTTTGGAAGGGCTTGTTCAAAGGTTTTGGGACAAATTTAAATCTCACTATAACATATCACCCAGAGTCTTATGGAAAAATAGATAGGACTAACAAAATATTTGAAGATATTCTTAGAATGTATTTGATGGACCACACATCAAAGTGGGAATATTATATACACTTAGTGGAATTTGCTTACAATAATGGACACCAAGTCTCATTAAAAATGATCTTATTTGAAGCATTGTATGGTAGGAAGTGTAGCACACTAGTGAGTTGGGATAATCCAATAGACAAAGCTATTATTGGGCCAAATTTATTAAAGGAAATGGAAGAGAAGATGGCCAAGATGAAGAAAAATTTAAAGGTTTCCCAGGATAGATAGAAAAACTATGTAGACAAGTCTAGAGTTTTCAGATATTTTAAATTAGGCGAACATGTGTTTTAAAAAATCAATGTGAAGAGAAGTTCGCTAAGATTAGGAAGCTTCTGAAAGTTGGAAGTAAGATATTGTGGACCTTTTGAAATATTAGAAAAGATAGGGATAGTTGCACACATGATAGCATTTCCTGCATCCATGAGAGTGAAAAATGTATTTCATATGTCATTATTAAAGAAATATGTGATTGACCATAACCATATAATTTCTTGGACTGTGATCTAGGTGGAACATGAAGGGGATTTATAGGTGGAACACGAAGGGGATTTCTAGATGGAATCGATATGCATCCTACATTGAAAGGTCAAATTTATTAGGAACAAATCCATAGGGATTGTAAAGGTTCAATGGACTTGTTAGGTCCCAAAGATGCTACATCAAAGAACGGAGAAAACAAGTGGGAATCATTCCCACACTTTTTTGACAATTTTGAAGAAAATAAGATATAAGAATGCAAGACTCCATTTTGAGAAGTTAGAGTTTCTGGACCCACATCTTAGAGTCCTAGACAACACGTCCTAGCCAACCTATGTTGGATTCCATCATAAAATAATGGTACATCCCAATGGACTAACAACGATGAAGGGGGTACATTCCTTGGGTCAGCAGATTGAGAGGAACATGAGATTTTGGTTGGAACTCTTGTTGTTGTTGTAAAAATGAAGAATTTTATTTCTTAGTACTATTATGTAAATTTCTATATATATATGTATATTGACATGGTGTACACTAAGGATGGCGCACAATTGTAGGTGAGGGGGAATGTAACTTCTCCACTATCATTGCCAATTTAATTAATTCATAATGTAGATATGAAATGCGTCCATGACCAAACAATGTGAATTGTATTTCTAAATTTTAATAATAAAAGGTAATGCCAACTACTACATGACATGGAAAAAGATGAGATATGATTTATCCACAAGAGAGGGTATGGCCTAATAGAATGTCTAAGATGCATCCAAGGGGGAATTACCCATGTATATTAATTCAACCCACTCCCTAAAATAATTATTGGTATATTAACCTTCTATTTTGTTGTTGATTGTTCCCAAGGTTCGATTACTGAGAGGGGAGGTGAATCAATAATGAATAATTTATACCACTTATTAATCATTTTAACCAAAATGTATATTCCTTTAAATTATTAAAAAATGTTCATAAACTCATCATTAATATTTTATTGCATCATATAACATTAACATCCATCAATGCAGTATAAACAATAATAGGCACATCTACATAATGCAAAGTACACTAGTATTTTACATGGAAACCCAATGCTAGAGAAAACCATGGAATGATTTTCTTATATGTCTTTAATAATTAAATTCAAGGAAAACCCAATTTCCAATTCTACATATCCACCTGGAAGGAGGATCCAACCCCCTAGTTTCTCAGGCTACAACCTAAGGGAATCTCCAACTCCCCAATTCACTGGCTACAACGAGAAGGACGATAAAACCTCCTATGTTCTCCAACTACAACCGAAAGGTGGTTATAACCACCTAGTTCTTAGGATACAACTTGAAGTAAACTCTAAATCCCCGATTCTCAAGAACCAACTAAAAGGAAGCTACAACCCCCTTTCCTTGCCACGTCATGACACAGTGAAATATAAATGTCAAATAATTGATGAAACCACTTCTACATTGTCATTGTGAAATATACAACTGTAAACATGTACCATTCTGTGCCAACAACCTGTAACCAACCTGTACCAATAACATGTAGTCAACCTGTAGCAATAAATAATCTAAATAACCTATACCAACATATACCAACAACCTATACCAATAATATGTACCAACATATATCAATTGTTGGCAATTTGGTTGTCATTGATGTCAACCTTGATAAATAGGTGAAGTATCATTGATTGATTGGTTTGAGAAGAATTTTCAATATTGGGCATATTTTTATGAAGGGGATATGAATGTAAATCATTGTTAATATTGGACTTAATGTTATGAAGGTTAGAAATAATGTTATGAAAGTGACTTGAATGTCAAGCATTGTCAATATTGGACATAATGTTATGAAGGTGACTTGAATATCAGTAGAAAGATAATATTGATTAATATATTGTATGAGCTTGATACACTCATCCTGTATTGTATAAGGTTGAGATTGTGTAATGAACATCCATGCACAAAAGAAGAAATTGTCAAGATAAGAAAGGTAAATGGATAATCCAATATGGATCCATAGAAATCACAAATAAAGAAGTTAATAAGACATGGTTCATTAAAAGTGATTCAAAAAACATAAATTGAAGAATAGTCCAAATATGAGACAGAATGTCAATTGTGGATGTTTGGTGAGGAAGCATTGACACCATTGAGTCACAAGTCGAGTGGATTCAAACAACAATAAGTTCAATTATATGGAATTTGATTAACTTGAAGATGAGTTGAAGACAAGTCGATCGACTCCGAGCCTGCATATTGACGGAAGTTGGAGAAGACAAGTTAATCGATTTCAAGATGAGTTGAAGAAAAGTCGACCAACTGAAGGTTTAAGTCGAAGGAAAATAGAGTCGAGAAATCCAAGTCGGCCAAAGCAATTCGAGATGATCAACATTGAATTTCTCAAGTCGGTTTCCTTCCCAATCAAGTCAATCCAATAAATAAGTGACCTTAAGGTCTAATCGAAGAAAACTTAAATATAAGTCAGGTTGAGGTTGAAGCAGGATGGGTCAGCTAGAATTGAAATAATCATGTCAAAATTTCTCCTAGTTGAGTTGACCAAAAAGATGTTTGTCGGTCGAATGAGGAAGAAAATACAAAAAAAAAGGTGAGACCAAGTCAGATATTTAGTGACTAGCAACTGAGAGGGAACGATTTTTATATAACCATGAAGTAAAATGTTTACAAGTTGAGTTCAAATAATCACCAACAAAGGAGATATGTGGAGGTTGATTTATACATTCACGAAAAGGTAATATGTACTGAAGTCAATCTAGAATCCAATGACAAAAGGAAAATCCATGAAAGTTTCCTTCAAAGAACCGCATGTAATGGCCACATCGCACACGTTATGGAAAAAATTATCATGCTTTGGATAATTGGGCATGTTCTGCAAAAAACCCATGTCGTATAATTTTAAAATTTGTTTCCATCACTTCAAAATTGTCATACGAAAATTGTTATCTAAATTGGTGTAAGTAAATTAATTAATAAAAGTAACCATTTGTGTTAATTAAATGAAGGGGTGTAATGTTTCATTTCAAAAGGACACATTGTTTCAAAGTGGCACCCTTTAGAGGAATATATAAGTAATGGAATATGAAGGGAAGAAATTTATTTGGTGGATATATATATATATATATAATGGATTGAATGAAAGTTCATTCTATCAGGTTGGTCCCTGTTTACAGGTTGAGCCTTGTCATGAGGATTGGATTCCTCACATCTCAATTAGATATGAGATCAACAAGCCAGTTCTTGTTATGAGGGTTGAATTCCTCATTTCTTAGTTGGATTTGAGAACTACAAGTTAGGTCTTGTATCAGAGAGTTGGATCTCTCATATTCATTTGAAGTTGAAGATATTAAAGGTTTTATTTTATTTTTATTCATTTAAGTTAAATAAATAAAGAATGATATTTTATATACTTCATACAGTTTGTGTTATACATGTTTGTGAATAAATAATTGAACTACATATATGTTATTCAATTAATTTAGTTAATCTATTAAAGTGTAAAAAGTAGCCAAAAGTTCCAAACACCAATTCACCCCCCATTTCAGTGTTAGTTTGTGTTTCAAAAATTGGTATCAGAGCAGGTGCCTTCAGCACAATTTAAACACTGGAAGGTAGATTCTGAAGAAATGGGTGGACAAATGGGTCTCTCCACAAATGAATCTCACTTATTTGAAGGAATAGACTTGTAACATCCCGCTCTGGTGCACTTAGAAAACTTATTATTTGAGGACACTTGCTCGCAAGGGATCTGGACTTTTCTGATGTTCAAACATTTATACTTGATTATGATACGTTATAATAAACGACATGAGGTTTTACTATTTGATGTAGACAGGTGCTATTGACTCAGTTTTATTGAGTGTGCAGGGTTTTGGACCTTGATGATGCAAAGGCATCGGTGGAACCCCTTGGACTCCGGATTGAGTCAGGGAGTGTGCT
>SNQJ01S0090495.1:0-25951 GCA_010110895.2 Picea sitchensis | reverse complement strand
TCCGAGTAAACCGCCAAACCACTCTTTCATACCGCCTCCGCACTCCACCGCCACACTCCATTACCCTGCCTACACGTCACACTCCACTCACCTGTCGCCCGTCACATCCCATCCAATCGTTGGCCATTCATTATCCTCCATGTCACCTCAATCCACCTGTTGGCCAATCAATTTCATCGACCATGGCCGTTACCCGACCGACTCACCATCTGCTCCATAACGGACACCCTGTTCAACCATTAAAACTCCATTTTTCCACATTTCCTCCACTGTTCATCGATCCAGACACAAGAGATGACATCATTTCCCATTTTCTGGTCAATCACTATCAAGATTACAGTCAACAACCACCATTAGAACATGGTAAACACAATTATTATCATTTTCTGTTGCAGAGATCCATTTGACGATGGCGCCCAAATCCAAATCTGCAAAGATAGAGGAAAATCCTTTCCTCCCTCCTCCCATCGATCTGGATCATATCCCCTTGGTTGACAAAGACTATCTAATTGAAAATCCAAAGTGTGAATTTGACTTCTTCGAATTACACTTCTGGCTCAAGGATGTGTTTTTGGTTCAGAGCGACGAGATCGGACTCTAGGAGTCCAACCTTCCACTGTACCTTTTCCCCCAGACATACCATTTCCTTGAATTTGCCTTGAAATGCCAAGCTCACTACCTTCCCGGCCAAAGGGCCATTGTTTCTTTGTCTGGAGAAACTCTTTTCACCATCACACCAGAAACAATAAATCAAATATTGCAGAGACCCAGAGCTGACTCTCTCTCCCCCTTCTCCATTGAAATTTTGACGGAGCTATACCAAAAATTGTCTTTCCCGCAGAGAGCTCAAATCTTTGAACTTTTCCTACCTGAAAACTCTCAATTGCCTAAGAAGAATCCCCCATATCATTCATCCATCTTCTCAGTTAAAGGAAATCAGATCATTTCCTCCCTGTGATGTCTACTAGGATACTATTCAGATGAATGGATAGATGAACCCATTTTGGGTTTTCTGTCCATATTCTCCACTGAAGAAAAGGCTACTATACAGTTTGACTACAACCAGTTTCTGGCTGAAAACATCCATGAGAAACTCTTCAAGTTTTCTACAGAAGGTATGTTCAGGTATTCTTCAATATTGGCATACTTGTTCCTCTTCTTCCAGGGGGACATATTCTCCTTCTCCCTCTAGAAGCTGGATCAAGAGGGTAATCCTCAACCTATGACATCCTGGACATCAATAGTGAGGAAGAGCTCTTCTGAGTTCAACTTCAAACAGTTCATTGACCATTTCTATCATCCATCAGTATGCATGCTCAGTGGAAGGACATAACTAAGGATAAATGAAGAAATTCAAAGAATTCTACACATGTCAGACCTAGCTAAAACAGGGGACTGGTACCTTTACCAGGACCATACAAAAATAAGGATATACGGATGTGAGTTACCTCCTTACAAGCTGCCCAAGTATTTACCTGTTAGGATATTCACTCTAGAATATATTAGACAGATGATAAATTCTGATGATATCCACTTTGTGGCATTCAAGAAGAAGCAACAACTCAGGATCAAGGGTCAGATAGGTTCTTTCATTTGCAACAACAGAGCTGCAGGAGAAGAAGAACATAAGTTGTTAAAGGAAATGAAGTTAAGCATAAGTTTCCCATGGCACTATGACCCTTGTGGCATCATTTCAGAAACCAAGCTAAAAAACAAGATTTCTCCATATGCTCATGTGCCTAAACCTGAAATTGAAAAAATCATGAACCAGACAGAGTGGGAGGAAAACACTTTGCTAGACACTAAACAATAAATTTCTCCTACCAGAACTCCACAGGTGCCAACAAAGAAGAGGACCATGAAATAAGTATCTCTCTCAATCACATAAGTCTCAACAGAAGACTTCCAAGTCTACAGGAAGAGGCCCAAGACTAGCCATACACTTGACAAGTCTGGAGAAGAAGAAAATCAATCCACCACAGTTATGGAGGGACCACATTCATCACTCTTCTCAGGTAGCCATCATATAATGTTCACTTCCTCCTCCAAGAAACAGACTGATACCACATTGTCAACTAAGTCCTCACATGAGCCTGCAAGACTCAACATCTTTGAGAAGTATAACTTGATAAAAAAGAATAATGAACTGTTGACCAATAGCACCTATGCACAATTCTGGAAGCAGACATCAAAAACACAACATAGGTTACTTTTTTCCTTTGACATAGAGAAAGGAAGGATGCATATGGTGTTCCTGCAGGCACAGGTTCCTCATCCCAAGGCAGTTTCAGATTACAAAAGGGAAACATTTGAATTCGATGTCAAAGAGGTGCATCCAATTGATCAAATGGATATGCACAGACAGACTGGTGAGAAGATTTTCTCCATCCTGGAAAATACTTCCATGACTCCTGCAAAGTTGCAGGTCTCTTTAAACAATGTCCAGTCTTAGCTTAATCTAGAAAAGATATCCTCCCTCACTAAAGATAACAAGATCAAATCCCTCGAGGAGTTGGTACTCAAAATTGGATATGACCCATCACATGTTAAAGCAACTGAGGAGATACTAAAGAAGAAGAATGCTGATATATCATCCTTAAGGAAACAACTGAAAATCCACAGGCAAAGGAAATAGATGAGACTAAAGGCTACAAGGAGGAAATGCTGAAACTAATCATGGAGAAGAATGCACAGATTAAGGAGATGGAGGCTGAGTTGGAGAAGTTAGTTAAAGAGAAGGAACACAATGTGCCAATGGTTGTCATCCCACTGAATGCAGTTCCCATCACAGGGATCAATACAAAAACAACAATAGCCACGACAACATAAATTCTAGTAGCCATTCTAGTAACAGCTACAGATGCATCTGAGAAGTTGGAAAAGTCAATGGAGGACATGACCCTGCAAGGGGAGGAAATCAGAAGATTGCAATAAGATATTAATAACCTCTAGAAGATGAAATCTACATTTCAGTATAGCTACAACACAGAGATGCACAAATCATAGAGTCTTAATCAAGAACTACAAAAGTTGTAGAAGGAGACTGTCATGTCTAAGACACTGTCAGAAGCCAAAGAAAACATTTGGACAGACATCAACAAGTCCATGATAGAGATATGACCTCTTATACAAATTGTGTTTGATAGAGAGACAGACAAGCAATTGACAGGATAAAGGAAGAATTGGGAGAAAATCCTACGGAGGCCACATAAATCATCAGGTTATTGAATTCCAAAACCAAAGAAGAGTTGGAAGCATTGGAAATTGAGGATAGGACAAAAACAATCCTTGAGGTCAAGAAGGTTTCGACCAATAAGGGATTGATGCTGCGACTTGAGGAGAAAGATCAGACAATGGATATTGGAGTACATAGGTTTTTCAACAAGGTCAACTCATTGCACAAGAAAGGTCTTCCGGGTTTACTAGTGATCAATGATAAATTTATTACTTTGTCAGACTACAAACAAAAGATCCTCACAGTGGCTAAGGATGGTTCCAAGTTTGCAGGCATACAAGGGAGCATCACTGGCAAAGATTTCTCTGAAACTCTACAGTTGGACCTGAGCATCCAACATGAGATCAAGTACATCTTCGTCACAAAGCCAACCTTCACCAAGTACACAAAGATGGATGAAATTTACAGAAGGTTACTCAAGGTTTCCATCCCTATTCAAAATAGATGGGAATACCTATGTGCTTTGATCGAATAGAGATGATGTGCATGTCCAAGTCCGTAGGAAGGCAGTCAATGTCAAGTTGATGAATCACCAACTACTTACCCAAGAATCAACATCAAGGATTCAAGAAAATCATTAGCATTCCTATTATTTTGTAATCTATAATCTAGTTAGTTCAATTTTCTTTACACAATATCCTGATCATTAATGACGGGATCAGATATAATTTTTTGTATAAATACTTCACACTTCGAAGTATTGAGGGTTGATTTTTGCACCCAGGAAGCTATCTATGTCACCTTTTTGAGAAGATCAACTAGTAATAAAAAGATTGATTCACAAGATTCTTGCGTTTGGATGTTGGTGATGTTATTCTTGCTCTGTTAGTGTTTACCTTACTCTGTTATCATTTTGTTTTCCATTTCTAATTGTTAAAGGGAAGTTAATGAACAAAATTTGTCTCGTGCACTCTGTCTCTGGCCTTTTATCGATTTGCATGTTATTCTTCTGATTTTAAGTTAAGAAATTCTTGATTGCTTCTTTACTTAATTGAATCTCTCATCTGTTCTATCTTCTCACCACCTTTAATTCTAATCGATCCAACATTTTTACTATCTCGCCCTATGAAGAAAACTTTTAAAAGCTGTAATCCGATCTTAATCTTTAACACAGACCCCATAGCCCAATGGATGTTTAAAGCAATACTTTCATCCATGTTTATAAACAAAACAAACAAACCCAGATTCATTTAACTATCCTAATATCTTAAAACTCAAACAAATCCAAATCATAGAGAGAGATCCCTCTCTGAAATTGGCAGTGCTAGATCCCAGTTTCGAAAATGGTTTTGGTAAGTTAACTCTATTAATTTATTCTGCTCCTAACAACCTATGGGAATTACAGAGTGCTAACATAGTGGTGACTGTACTGGGGAACTGAACAAACTTTCCAACCTTACAAATTCTTTTCCCTAGATAAAGAAAACTTTATTTCTGAACAATTAAAGATCAAACTTTTAAGAGATAAATGTTCAGAGGTTATTGAAGTTTGTATATATTAATTTAGATTTCTTAAAGCTTAAAGTTCTGGGTCCTAAAAGAGTTCACACTAAATCTCATCCTGATCCAGAACCTGTAACAATTGTAGATAATCCCGAAAAACTACTCAGAAAAAGAAACACAGTAGAAGGTCATGGGAGTAGCAATCCTCTTCTCAGGGAAAATTATCTTCCAGAGAAACTGATCACAATCGAGGATATTGAGTTTGACCTACCTTTTGAACACAACCTTTTCAAAACCAAGTCTGATAGTTTTGTGGGTGAGATAGTATTAGAGCAAACCTTTCTCCAACCTAAAACCCTTGAAAGACTTTCTCCTAGAGCATATTTTGATCAACGGTTTCTTCAAGAGTTTAAGAAGTTAGAAGATCTAGTATCAAATCTTGATCAAGATTTGTACAAAGCCCACTTCCTTTAGTCAATTGAACTTTCTGCCATTTCTATTGCTGCTTCTTCACTCAAACCTCAAGTAACTAAGAATATACCTCCTAGTCCTGCATCATCTACATCTTATGTCACTTCTCCTCCAATCACACAAGTTGTCTTTCAACCTCCTCCACCAATCATGGTAGCGAGATATGCTCCCTTGGTGTTAGTTGCTCCCTTACATGCCATGCCCCAGGACTATCAAACTAGGCTTCCTTAGTTTGATGGTATTGGACCCCTTAACGCTCAACAACATGTGGATAAAATGAATGATTATTTTGATTTACAGGAAGTTGACAAGGTAGATGTCCAGATGATACTTTTTGCACAAAGCCTAACTAGAGATGTAAAAAAATGGTTTAAAGCATTACGTGCTGCTAGCATTGTTGATATTGTTGCTTTTTCACTGAAGTTTTCTCAAAAGATGGGAGGTAAAGAAAAACCCTCATCAAATTTTATCAGAATATGAAAATATCAAAAGGAATCAAGGGGAAACGCTACAAGACTATTGCATTCATTTCAATAATCTCTATAACGCAATTCTTGTTGATATGAAGCCTCCTCAAGGTTTGGCCTTAATCAAGTTCCCTGATGGATTTGATGCTGATATGTCCTACCAACTAAGAGAGAGGAATTCAACCACTCTAGAAGACATGCAAAAAAGTGCAGTAAGTGTTGAAGTCAATTTGCTGGCTAGGAGAGATAGGCAGAGAACTGAAATAAGAGTTACAATTAAAGAGGAACCATCCACTTTTACTTCTACTTTAGATGCCAGGATTGAGTCCTTAGTCAGAACCGTGGGAAGATTAATGGAAAGACTAGAGATGGGTGACATAAACCCTCCCAGAGAGGATCAACCTGCTCCCCAGATTCGAAATCCAAATTTCAGAAAGAGCCCTCCCTAGATCAGATAGAGAGAGCCTAGAGACCAAAGGGAACATAGAGGTCCTGATTATAAGATTAGACCGCCTCTGTAAGAAAACTATGCTGATTAAGGGGAGGAGATAATTGAGGAGTTAGACAACATTCACATAAACCTTATGGGGGTCAATGACAACGATTCTATTTTTCTCACTCAGGAAAAAATGACCTATTTCGCTTGTCACAAACTGAAGTAGATGAAGAGGAGTCAGAGCAGCAGGCCTTTGAAAACGCAATAATGGAAGTCCACAGACAATACAATTTGAGAAGCAAGAAGTCTAACGACAACCAAACTAAAAAATTTGCTGAAGCTAAGAAAGCCTCAGATACTACTACTAAGAAAGGTTTGGAAAATAAAAATTCAGAGACTCCTGCAAAGAAGACTCCTGAATCTTCACCAAGAATAATTCATATTGAGGTTGCCTCCACAAGTTAGCCTAGTACTACTGCACAAAAAACTGTGGCTGATAAACCTGATTCTCAAATCCAAAGAAAAACTTCTAATACTTTTATCTTGGAAGGTGAATTAGCCAAATTGAAAATTCCTATTCCCCCGTTAGAACTAATGAGCAAAAATGCTTACAGATCACTGGTGATCAAAGCATTAAACATTGAACCAGGAATAGACACAAAACATTAAACATTGAACCAATGGTACGCACAGATACTGTGAATGTTGTTGATGATCAACCTGAGTTGTTATTTGGTCCTGAGGTTGAGGGGCAAATCGACAATGGTTCCGTTCATCCATTTTATGTCAGTCTAAATGTTCATGACAATACATTACACAATGCCATGCTGGATTCTGGCGCCTCCCACAATCTTATGCCTAAGGTTGTCATGGAGAAATTGGGGCTTGACATTACCAGGCCTTACAAGGACTTATACTCTTTGTAAGTCTGATTAAAGATATGGGTATTACCTTGGCACAGATCCTAGCTAAGAGCATGGTCATGGATATTGTGGTTGCATACATTCCTCCGAAATATGGTATGTTATTATCTAGGTCAAGGGGTGCTAAGTTAAAGGGAACTTTGCAGTTAGATATGTATTATGCCACCATCCCTGTATTTGGACAACAAAGAAGATTGTACAAAGAGACTCTGATGAAGTACATTGTCAGCAGTCAAGAGAAGCCACATAACTATCCTCTGTACTCAGTTCATTCTGACCTAGATTCCTTCATGATGGTGACTTGGATAATCAAATTGCACAATTAGAAAATGATGCATCTGGCCTGAAAGAAGGTAAAGCAACCCCTGAGGAAAGTGAAAAGGTGACAACATAAACTGATCAATTAGCAGAAAATTTATGGAGTATGGATTTCGATGGAGCTGTCAACAAAGAAGGAGCTAGAGTTGTAGTGTGGGTACATAATCATAAAGCAAGGTATTCAAAAAGCCACTCTTATAAACTAAATTTCCAGTGCACCAATAACATAGCTGAGTATGAATCATTGATGCTCGACCTAAAGTTGTTGAAGAAACTTGGTGCCAAAAATATCATGGTAAGAGGGGATTATGAACTCATCATTAAAGAAATTAGAGGTGAGTATTCTACAAAACACCCTAGACTCATAGCTTATAGAAATGCTGTTCCGAATTTTCTACAATGTCTCACTGAAATTGACTTGTAGGTAATTCCCCAAGGCCAAAACATACTTGTAGATGGAATGGCTACTTCGACAACCACGTGTAAAATACCTTTCCATACAAATCACCAATACATAGTAGAGGTGAAATGCAGACCAACTGTCCCAGATAACATCAGGTACTGGCAAGTGTTTGGTAGCGATGAGAAAATTGATGGTTTCCTATAGTCTAAAAATGATTTTGAATGTACAAACATTGATGAAGATAATGATGATGGTAGTGTAAATAAACTAGATTTAGATGATGATAGTGTAAATAAATTAAATTCAGATGAAATAAATGAAAAAATGAAAAAATGAAAACTCAGACATTTTACAATTGAAGAATAACATTTTACCTAGAGGGTTGGTTCCTTTAGAAGAGCTGTTTGATTTCAACGACGTAGCAAAAAAGCCTAAAATAGAACCTACTGGGAAAGAGGTCGAAGAATGTAATATAGGAACAGATGAAAAACCAAAAATGATCAAGCTATCCAAATTTTTACCTCCAGAGAAAAAACATAAATATATTGAACTATTCAAGGAATTTGTAGATGTCTTTGCTTAGAGTTATGAAGATTTGAAGTCTTATGACATTAGTATCATACAACATAAAATCCCAATAAAAGAAGAACATAAGCCTTTCAAGCAGAAACTTAGGAGAATCAATCCAAATTTATTGCCCCTAATAGAAAAAGAGATAAAGAAAATGTATGATGCCAGATTAATAGTCCCCTTAATATTTTCAAAATGGGTCTCTAATCTGGTTCCTACTAGAAAGAAGACTGGAGAAATCAGGATTTGCATTGATTTCAGAAACCTCAACAAGGTTTCTCTTAAATATAACTATCCTTTGCCTAAAATAGATCACATCTTACAAAAGGTAGTTGGAGCCAGTAGGATCTCTCTGCTAGATGGTTTTTCTGGCTATGGCCAATTTCTTTTCCACCCTGACAACCAGGAGAAAACAACTTTCACTACACCCTGAGGAATTTTTAGTATGTGAAAATGCCCTTTGTTTTGATGAATGCTGGTGCTACTTTCCAAAGAGAAATGGACATTGCCTTTGTGGATGAGCTTGGTAGATTTATAGTCATATACTTGGATGATGTTACTGTCTACTCAAAATAAGATGAGGAACATTTACAACACCTTAGACGAGTGTTTGAAAAGTGCAGAAAGTTTGGGATCTCATTAAAACCCAAGAATTTTTTTTTTGGTTTAAAAGAAGGCAAGCTTCTAGGGAATATAATCTCTAAAGATGGAATCAAGATAGACCCCAGTAGAGTTTTGGCCATCCAAAAGTTAGACCATCCTAGAAACATCAAGGAATTGCAATCCTTCATAGGTAAAATAAATTTTCTGAGAGGATTGATACCCAATTTGGCAGAACTCCTCTGGAACATTACAAACATGCTTAAAAAATATACCAAAATAAAGTGGAACACAGAAGCTAAAAAATCCTTTGAGCAAGTAAAACATGCGCTTACACAAGCCTCTATATTAATTAGTCCAGAATACACTAAAGATTTCTATTTATTCTCTTTTGCATCTGAACACACCATTGCAATGGTCCTTTTGCAGAAAAACAGTGAAGGCCATGAACAACCCATAGCCTTTTTCAGCAAGTCATTGAGAGATGCTGCACTAAACTACAACATAATGGAGAAACAAGATTTTTCCTTGGTAAAAGCAATTAAAGATTTTAGAGTTTATATTCTCCATTCTCATATCATTGCTTATGTTCCAATTGCAGTGGTAAAAGATATCCTGACTCAAGATAACCTAGATGGTAGGAGAGGGAAATGGATTGCTATGATTCTAGAATACGATATAGAAATCAAACCAACTAAATTGATCAAGGGTCAAGGTTTATCCAAACTAATTGTTGAATCAATTTTTCATGCTTTAGATATAAACTTCTTAGCTGCAATTGATGAACATGGAGAGCAGGCGACTCCACATGTCAAAGAGGTATTCTCAAATTCTCCATGGTACACAGACCTTATCTTTGTCTTGCATAATTTACAAGCTTTCCCTGGTCTGACAAAGACTAAATCTAGATTCTTAAAACTAAAAGCATTGAAATATTTCATTCTAAATGGAAATCTTTACTGGAAAGATGATGGAGGCATTTTACTTAATTGTTTATTAAAACATGAAGTTGACAAGGCATTGCAGGATTTCCATGAAGGAGATTGTGGCGGGCATCTAAGTTGGAAGACTACTGCTAACAAGATCCTTAGAGCTGGTTTTTATTGGCCCACCTTTTTTGTAGATGTTCATAAAAAGGTAACCTCTTGTCACAAGTTCCAGGTCTTTGAAGGTAAAAGGAATCTTTTGCCTTTGCCCTTGAAACCTATTTCATTTGAAGCTCCATTATAGGAATGGGGTTTAGACTTTATTGGTGAGATTCACCCACCCTCATCTGGCCAGCATAAGTGGATCCTCATAGCTACAAAATACTTCACAAAGTAGATTGAAGTTGTACCTTCCAGGCAGGCCACAAATGTTGTGGTTATAAAATTCTTGGAAATAGCATTCTCTCTCGTTTTGGTTGCCCTAGAAAGATTATCACTGATAATGCAACAACTTTCAGATCAAAAAAGTTGATAGAATTTTGCAGTAAGTACCAGATTACTTTGGGGCATTCTACAGTCTATTACCCACAGTGTAATGGATTGGCAGAGTCCTCTAATAAAAGTTTGGTAAATATCATCAAGAAAATGTTGCAGGAAAATAAGAAATCTTGGAACAACAAGTTAGTTCATGCACTTTGGGATGACAGGATGACCACAAAAAAGATCAATTGGTATGTCTCCATATCAGTTGGTATATGGCACTAATGTAGTTTTCCCCACCTCTTTGGGAGTTCCTGTTATGAAGTTGTTACATGAAGTACAGGTAGAGACTAATGACACTCAAAGGAGAATCAATTAGATGATCCAACTACAACAGTCTAGAGAGGATGTGTATAACCAGACCCAGGTAATTCAAGAGAGCATCAAGAATATTTATGACATAAGAACCAAGGAGGATGATTTCAAATTGGGTGATATGGTATTGAAATGGGATTCCAGAAATGAAGACAAAGGAAAACATGGGAAGTTAGAAAATTTGTGGAAAGGCCCTTTCATCATCCAAGCTTATAGAGGTAACAATGGATTCATACTCAAAGACACAGATGGAGAAGATCTACCAGGAGGACCCATCAATGGCAGGATGCTCAAACATTATGTTCTACCAAAATGAAGATCTTTAGTCACTCACCTCATTGTACACACCATTTTTACTTTCATGTCGTGTGTGGGTGTTTTTGATCAAATGGTTGAAGCTCGAAGAGAAGGCCATAAGCCACTGATCAAGATCACTAGATTTACAGTCAAAATAAAACAAATCAAGTTGCAGAAGAAGCACCAGAGAAGAAGTTTCAAGGCATCATGTAGAAGGTTCTTGGCACCTCACAAGTAGAGCACCATCCCGAAGTGGAGCCACTGTTATAACCCTATGTTTCATAGGATCACCTGGTGATTATGATATCTTCTTCTAGTTGCATTATATTGTAAATAATATTTTATTCTGCAAATGATTTACAACAAGAAAGAAAAAGAAAATAAAAATAAAAAGAAAAGACAAAGAAAAGAAAAGAAAAAGAAAGAAAAGAAAGAATAAAAAAAATAAAAAATAAAAGAGGGTATAAAAAGAGAAAATGATAAAACCCCATGAAATAAATTTGGCTTGATTCATACTGTCTAACCATGATCAAGATATTTCAATTTATGCAGATAGGATAGTGAATAAATTGGGCTAAACAATTTAATCTTAGCCTAATTAGATAGGTTAGTGAATAAGTTTGGCTAAACAGTTTAAGCTTAGCCAAATGTATTAGGTTAGAGAAATTGTTAACCCAACAGTTTAATCTGGGTTAACGTGCTAGATACTTAGATTAGGAGATAGGTTAGTATGTTTTGTTTCAATAAAATCTTGTTAAAAGTTGATTAAATGCTCTTGATTTGAGTTAATTTGGTTTATTTTTGACCCCTTGGTGACAAAATGAAGAAAGGGGAGTTGCAAAAACCCATAAAATGCTTTTATCCTAAGTTTTGCGGTGACATGACAGTTTTGGCGCTTTGTGGTAAAGAGCGCACTAATCTCAATGGTTCATCATAACGCGCTCAGATATACGGTCAGAAGATAATATAAAACCCCCCGACCTTTCTGCCTTTAACGGTGGGGGGGGGTCTGAGTTGGTGGTTTTCCTAGCGTGAGCCCCTCATAACGTGTCGACTTTCTATGAACTCGGAACCCCCTCACTCTTTACCACTTACTGCCTACCCCCCCCTTTGAGTAAACCACCAAACCACTCTTCCATACCATCTTCGACTCCACCGCCACACTTCATTACCCTGCCTACACGTCACACTCCATTCACTTGTTGCTCGTCACATTCCATCGACCCGTTGGCCATTCATTACCCTCCATATCACCTATATCCACCTATTGGCCAACCAATGCCATTGACCATGACCGTTACCTGACCGAATCACCATCCACTCCATAACGGACACCCCGTTCAGCCATTAAAACTCCGTTTTTCCACCTTTCCTGCATTGTTCATTGATCTAGACACAAGAGACGACACCGTTTCCCATTTTCTAGTTAATCACCATCAAGCTTACAATAAACAACCACCATTAAAACTTGGTAAACATCGTTATTATCATTTTCGGTTGCAGAGATCTGTTTGATGATGGCGCCCAAACCCAAATCCGCAGAGATAGAAGAAAATCCTTTCCTCCCTCCTCCCATCGATCTGGATCGTATCCCCCTGGCGGACAAAGACTATCTAATTGCAGAGCCGAAGTGTGAATTTAACTTCTTTGATTTACACTTCTGGCTCAAGGATGTTTTTCTGGATCAGAGCGACGAGATCAGACTCTGGGAGTCCAACCTTCCACTGTACCTTTTTCCCCAGACATACCATTTCCCTGAATTTTCCTTGAAATGCCAAGATCACTACCTTCCCAGCCAAAGGGCTATTATCTCTTCGTTTGGAGAAACGCTTTTCACCATCACACCTGAAACAATAAATTAAATATTGCAGATACCTAGAGATGACTCTCTCTCCCCCTTCTCCATTGAATTTTTGACTGAGCTATACCAGAAATTGTCTTTCCCGTAGAGAGCTCAGATCTTTGAACTTTTCCTACATGAAAACTCTCAATTGCCTAAGAAGAATCCCCCATATCATTCCTCCATCTTCTCAGTTAAAGGAAACCAAATCATTTCCTCTCTGTGTTGTCTACTAGGATACTATTCAGATGAATGGATAGATGAACCCATTTTGGGTTTTTTGTCCATCTTCTCCATTGAAGAAAAGGCTACTATACAGTGTGACTAAACTAGTTTCTAGATGACAACATCCATGAGAAACTATTCAGGATTTCTACAGAAGGTATGTTAAGGTATTCTTCAATATTGGCATACTTGTTCCTCTTCTTCCAAGCAGACAAATTCTCCTTCTCCCTCTGAAAGCTGGATCAAGAGGATAATCCTCAACCCGTGACATCCTGGACATCAATAGTGAAGAATAAATCTTCTGACTTCAACTTCAAATAGTTCATTGACCATTTCTACCATCCAATGGTATGCATGCTCAGTGGAAGGACATAACCAAGGATAAATGAAGAAATTCAGAGAATTCTACACGTGTGAGACCTAGCTAAAACAAGGAACTGGTACCTTTATTAGGACCATACATAAATCAAGATCTATGAATGCGAGTGACCTCCTTACAAGCTGCCCAAGTATTTACCTGTCAGGATATTCACTCTGGAATATATCAAACATATGAAAAATTATGATGATATCCACCTTGTGGCATTCAAGAAGAATCAACAGCTCAGGATCAAAGGTCAGATAGGTTCTTTCATTTGCAACAGCAGAGCTACATGAGAAGAAGAAAATAAAATGTAAAAGGAAATGAAGTTAAGCCTAAGTTTCCCATGGCACTATGACCCCTGTGGCATCATTGCAGAAACCAGGCTAAAAAACAAGATTTCTTCATATGCTAATGTGCCTAAACCTGAAATTGAAAAATTCATGAACCAGATAGAGTGGGAGGAAAACACTTTGCTATACACTGAACAACAACTTTCTCCTACCATCACTCCATAGGTACTAGTAGAGAAGAGGACCAATAAATAAGTATCTCCCTCAGTCACAGGAGTCTCAGCAGAAGACTTCCAAGTCTACAGGAAGAGGCCCAAGACTAGCCATATACTTGACAGGTCTGGAGAAGAAGAAACTAAGTCCACCACAGTTATGGAGGGACCACATTCATCACTCTTCTTAGGTAGCCAACATACAATGTCCACTTCCTCATCCAAGAAACAGATTGATACCACATTGTCAACTAAGTACTCACAAGAGCCTGTAGGACTCAACATCTTTGAGAAGTATAACTTGATAAAAAAGAAGAATGAATTGTTGACCAATAGCACCATGCACAATTATGGAAGAAGACATCGACATCACAACATAGGTTAATTTCTTCCTTTGACACAGAGAAAGGAAGGATGCATATGGAGTTCCTGCAGGCACATGTTCCTCATCCCAAGGCAGTTTCAGATTACAAAAGGGGAACATTTGAATTCGATGTCAAAGAGGTGTATCCAAATGATCAAATGGATATGCACAGATAGACTGGTGAGATGATTTTCTCCACCCTGGAAATACTTCCATGAATTTTTCAAAGTTGCAGGTCTCTTTAAACAATGTCCAGTCTCAACTTAAGCTGGAAAAGATATCCTCCCTGGCTAAGGATAACAAGATCAAATCCCTGGAGGAGATGGTACTCAAAATTGGATATGACACATCAAATGTTAAAGCAACTGAGGAGCTACTAAAGAAGAAGAATGCTGATATAGAATCCTTAAGGAAACAACTAAAAATCCTTGCCACTAAAGATCCACAGGCAAAGGAAATAACATAGATTGAAGGTCGTACGAAGGAAATGCTGAAACTAATCATGGAGCAGAATGCGTAGATTAAGGAGATGGAGGCCGAGCTGGAGAATTTAGTTAAAGAGAAGGAACAAAATGTGCCAATGGCTGTCATCCCACTGAATGAAATTCCTCTCATAGGGATTAGTACAACAACAACAACCACGACAACAGAAATTCCAGTAGCCATTTCAATAACAGCTACAGATGCATCTGAGAAGTTGGCAAAGTCAATGGAGGACATGACCCTGCAAGGGGAAGAAATCAAAATATTGCAAGAAGAGATTAATAACCTCCAGAAGATGAAATCCACATTTCAGTCTAGCTACAACACAAAAATGCACAAATCACAAAGGCTCAAGCAAGAACTGCAGAAGCTGCAGAAGGAGACTGTCATGTCTAAGACACTGTCAGAAGCCAAAGAAAACATCTGGACAGACATCATCAAGTCCATGACAAAGATATGTCCTCTTATACAAATTGTGTTTGAACAACATGATTTGGTACAGAGAGCCAGACAAGAAATTGACAGGATAAAGGAATAATTGGGAGAAAAGCCTATAGAGGCCACAAAAATCATTAGGTTCTTGAATTCCAAAACCAAAGAATAGTTGGAAGCATTGGAAATTGAGGATAGGACAGAAACAATCATTGAGGTCAAGAAGGTTTTGAACAAGAAGGGATTGATGCTGCAACTTGAGGAGAAAGATCAGACAATGGATATTGAAGTACATAGGTTTTTCAGCAAGGTCGGCTCACTGCACAAGAAAGTTCTTCCAGGTTTACTAGTGATCAATGATAAACTGATTACTCTGTCAGACTACAAACAAAATATCCTCACAGTGGCTAAGGATGGTTCCAAGTTTGCAGGCATACAAGGGAGAATCACTGGCAAAGATTTCTTGGAAACTCTATAGTTGGACCTAAGCATCCAACATGAGATCAAGTACATCTTCATCACAAAGCCAACCTTCGCCAAGTACACAGAGATGGATGAAACTTACAGAAGGTTACTCAAGGTTTCCACACTAGTTAAAAGAGATGGGAAGACCTATGTGCTTTGATCAAGTAGAGATGATGTGGATGTCCAAGTCAACAGGAAGACAATCAAAGTCAAGTTGATGAATCACCAACTACTTTCCCCAGAATCAACACCAAGGATTCAAGAAGATCATTAGCATTCCTATTATTTTGTAATCTGTAATCTAGTTAGTTATATTTTCTTTCCACAATATCCTGATCATTAATGCCAGGACTAGATATAATTTTTGTATATATAATTCACACTTTGAAGCATTAAGGGTTGATTTTTGCGCCCAGGAAGGTATCTCTGTAACCTTTTTGAGAAGATCGACCAATAATAAAAAAATTGAATCACAAGATTCTTGCATTTGGATGTTGGTGATATTATTCTTGCTCTGTTAATGTTTACCTTACTCTATTATCATTTTGTTTTCTATTTCTAATTGTTAAAGGGAAGTCAATGAATGGAATTTGTCTCGTGCACTCTGTCTGTGGCCTTTTATCGATCTGCATGTTATTCCTCTGATTTTAAGTTAAGAAATTCTTGATTGCTTCTTTCCTTAATTGAATCTATCACCTGTTCTATCTTCTCACTACCTTTAATTCTAATCGATCCAACATTTTTAGTATCTCACCCTGTGAAGAAAACTTTTAAAAGATGTAATCTGATCTTAATATTTAACACATACCCCATAGCTCAATGGATGTTTAATGCAATACTTTCAGCCATATTTATAAACAAAACAAACAAACCCAGATTCATTTAAGTAGACTAATATCTTGAAACTCAAACAGATCCAAATCATACAGAGAGATACCTCTCTGAAACTGGTAGGGCTAGATCCCAGTTTCGAAAACGGTTTTGGTAAGTTACCCTGTTAGTTTCTTCTGCTCCTAACAACCTCCGGGAATTACAAAGTGCTGACAAGTTATTCATCCTCTTCACGTTCCATCTACAATAAAAAATAAAGTGTAATATATATATATATATATATATATATATATATGATTGCATAAATAAAAAATGCACCACAACAACGAGTGTTTCATAAACAATACACATTCTTTCGAAGCCATGCTGCATGTCGTCTCTCAAAATATCTTATGTTGGCTGCACTACATACTTTGTTTCCTGCATGTTTAATACGCCATGGCAAAGAACAATCGATATAATTAATATAAATATTTCTTGTTGTTCCATTAATTATAAAATGAGGGAAGTTAAACAACATAGCTACTTACAAATTATTCAATTAAACCTTGATAGTTGAAAACATACTCACAACCCATATTTAACACAATGTCGATCAATTATTCGGTTGGATCTTCTTTGTATGTTAGCACCTATTAGAAGACATCCATGGACGAGTGTAAATTAATTATTTAAATATGAAGATCACAACAAATATGAAATCTTAAGTAAGGCTGAAAATGTAAGTACTCACAAACTTTCCGATCAACCCTTTTCTTCCTCGTCATCCTATGTTATGTGCTGAATGGGTTCCATTTTTCCCTTTTCTGCAACAAAACAATTGAAAATTAGTATTTCATGCGACAATTAAATTCAATGTATATAGAAGAATAAATCAATGATTACATACCTCTGATGCACATTGTTGTTGGGATTTCTCCTCATGCGATGCAATTATGTTCATTTCTTTTACCATCTCCTTGTACAACTTTTTGGACATCTCTATGGGAATGTATTGGTTTTCCCCTCTTTTGTCCCTTGGAATGTTCATAAAATCCCTAAAAAATAAAATCTAGGGATCATTAGATATAAAAATTACGTTTTTTACAATAGAACATACCGGTGTGTATAATAAATAAGTATGCACCAGTGTGTTAAACATATGTATATGCATTGGTATATGAAATCAATATGCTTGTGAAATTGAAAACGTTTTACAAACTGTTGTATTCATGCGGTGCTTTATAAATTAATAAATGCACCGGTGAATAAGTACTGTTAATTCCTTACCGCCGACTGCCAACCCATGAAAAAATTTAAAACATGATGGTTTCCATATAAAAAACAATATTACTTCCATTTTAAATGAAGTGGTGCTTTTTATATGATACTATGCATCGTTGCCCCCGGATGGGGTGACACTTGGCGAGAACATGCTACATGGAAGTCTGGCGACGAGTGTAGTTAAAGCCCCTCGTTGCCATCCTCCTCCTCCATCAACTCACACTGCATAACATTCATTCAGGAAAGAGGTTAGTGCACTGGGACAATCAGGAAGGTTTAATGGCACACCGATATTGGGTGTCCAGAATTGGTACAATGCAGCAAGGCGACATCACCTCAACATTCATGGCTCCCCAAACTATCATTTCCCTCATCATCACACAGGTAATTTCTTGTTGTGGCTCTTATCTGCAGAGTTTATCCTCGGTTTTTCATTCTCCACCTCCACTCTCCATTCGAGTAATCCGAGCCTCTATCAATTTCCTTCCTTCCACGACCAACATTCCCTTCATTTCCTCTGTCAATTGTCTTCCCCTCAAGTTCATCTTCGCCATGCCTCATGAGAGAGGTAATTCCAAGCGTGGGATGACATACTACAGTCATGTAGGCCGACATCAACGCACATGCCCTCCTTCTCTCTTTCCCAATCTAGGAAGTAGCTCTGCTTGCTCTCCCAACTTTGGCCAAAGTTGGTGCGAAGATGCCCAACCTGAGTTTCATTCACTTGACCCTGAGATAAACTACAAATGCTGCATATTGGAGGAGGAGATTCCTCCTAACGCAAAGGAGAAGACCATGGAGCAGACAACACCTGAGCACTGGTCTCCCCTCCAATTCTCTTGAGATAGCCATGGGAGGGTGTATGGTAGAGGACGAAATCCCTCCATTGGTGTAGGATAACTTCAAGGACGAAGCAACCCCGAACAATGAAGAACTAGGGATAGATTGGTGCAATTTCTAGAGCAAGGAGGAGACTCATTGGGAGACACACACATGCGTGCAAGTTCACCCATCTTTGGGATGCCACGATTTACCCAACTCTTGCAGGTTCATAGAGGACCATTTAGTGCTGAATTTCGAGATGAGAAAAGATTTGGCCGAGCAACTTCACAACTAACATGTCCTCAACAAATGCTTGGACATTTTGTTCGACTCCCTGTAAATCGAGACTGCGAAGAGCCATTTCCCAACATGTTGTCATTCGTTCACCTTCACAGTTCACCATGACGGAAGCCCGAGTTTGCCTCACATCTAGTTTCTTTATTGTTATATTTCTTGTTTTAGCTAGAATGTTTTTTGATGAAAACTGACTCTGGTTCACCAGTTGGCCCTTGAAAAATGCCGACCACCTATTCTGGTTTCCATGCACGTGGAAGAACATGTGGTGGGTTTTGATGTATTCTCAGACATGTGTCTATTTTTTGACAACGTTAGGTAATGCAATCTTTTTTTTATTTACAAAAAAAAAGATAATATGCATCAATGCTCTTTGTTTGTAAAATGTGCACTACTGACAGTGAAAGCGTTTTTAAAAAAATATTGTTTTTATTTCAAATTCAATGGTGTGTTTGACATGAATATGGGCAATGGTGCTCTATAGTAGTATAGTGTGCACCGTGAACTGTGAAGGCATTTTCAGAAAAAAATCGACAACGACAGCCATTTTGGGATCCAATACAATCAATGGTTCCATTACAATGGATACCAAATGCCCCATACATAAGTAAACAAACCCTATAAAAATTTGTTGCTTAAAAAAAACAGTTGTGAAATATAGAGAGGGAAAGCAAGAGAAACAACAAAGAAGTTAGGGCTTCCAATACCGAAGGTAACTATGAAATCCTTCTATTTTTTTGGGGACTGCACTGAAAATTGCTTGAATCAAATGGGGGAAAGATTAATATGATCAATAGAATGAAATCATATATATGAAATTTCTTTTCTATAGATTCGCATGTGACCTACGATAATACCTTTCAAATTTTTCTCTTCAAAAACATCCACCCACTCCAAAGACTTTCCTGGTAAATCTCTCTTGCGTAAATCTCCCCTCTAAATTTTGAGAAAAGAATGAAAGAATGAATAGGGTTTTTATTTATAAACACATACATTTTGAAAAACTTAAATTCCTACTCATTTATTCATTGTATATTTCAACATATTGCTGATAAACACGCGCGCTATTGTTTTTTGTAACTTACTATTTCCGGTGCACTATACAGTAATAAATGCACCGATGCAGTTTATATGAAAAACACATCGACATAAAAAATTCACTTGTAAACAACTGCATATAAACAAACACACTATTTTTTGTAACTTTGTTAGTCTGCGTGCCAGCACCGGTGCGGTTCATAAGTAATAATGCATTGACAAACAATTTAATTAAAAAAATGCAAATGCAAACCTTTACATTTAGAATTTGTGGAGGTTTTGCTTTGCGGATGCCACTCTTCAGTGTTTTCATAACTATCCACACCGGTGCAGTTGTTGTATGGATTCACACCGGGGCCTCACAATATAATTAGGATTCCGTTTGAAGTTATATTCTATGCTTCCCGAGATGATGTTTTAGGCTCAAAAGAGGGGAAAAAAGAATTATAATATCAAATGGCCAATTCTTCAGATTCCAACTCATTCCATATTATTGCAAGTCCTTCAAGCTCTCTCCCGCTGATTTCAATAAGTCTAGATTTTATTTGTAATTCATTTCTCTCATTGAATTTATGTTATGTATGCATGTGCAGTGGGATAATTGTTCATTGAAATTTGCAGGATCAGGATTCAAGATCAATTTCAGACCCGCTAGATATTCCAGTACTTACAAAATTTCGCAAGCTCTTTTAAGGAGAAAGATACCACAAACATATGTTTGATGAAAATGGATAGTTGCTTTACCCTACCAATTGTAACATGCCATCTTTCAACAACCAACCTGAGTCAACGATATTACAACGTGAATTTGATCTCTTTATGTAGACACCCCTTGGGGTGTAAGAAAAAGATGACTGAGTAATTGCATTTTTGGATTTTCAATGGAACTAATGTAAATGTATTGCTTAATTCGAAATTTGTTTTATAAAGTGGTTGGTTGCATGTTTATTATTAGGAAACAATTTTCATGATTCTAATAAATGTTTGAAAATATTAAACGCATTGTGTTACTAATATTATCGATGTAATGTTCAATATTTTTACAATCAAGATTATGACGACGACTGACCTATCTACCATCTACCATTGCACTCCACTATGATGTCAAGTCACAAGATTGCTACGAAATGAGCACAACTTGAAGATGAATTATATTGAGAATGGTTGAATTAACCACCTATTCAATTCCCACTACGTCCTAAGTCACCAATTCAAAACCTCTACAGTAACACTAGTTATTCACATGTTGGGGATGAAGGAAATGATATAGATATTGGTATGGATGATTTTTTAGGGATACCCAAGCGATGGAGGCAATGTTGTTACATGCATTCTAACAAAATGAACTAGGGGATGACACCGATGTCATAGATACCTTCTATGAAATCTTGAAATCTTCTTCCACCACCCATCTCTTTGGTCGATAAGGGTCAAGGTATACCCAACTAGGGACAATAATGTTATTGTACAACTTTAAAGCAATGTAAGATATGTTAGACCTGTGTTTATCGAGACATTTGAGGTAACTAACCATTAATTCCCTTAATTTTTTAAGGAATATTGTCACATAATGAAGGAAGAAAATAGTTGATTTTATTCATGCTTAATTGTAGGGTACATTTCTATTGCCCATTTATTGCAGGTTACTCAAAGATAAGGTACTTCCAGGTGATAATGTCTTTCCTGATAGTTGTGAAGAGGCAAATAAATGCTGAAAATGTTGGGTGTTGAGTACATATCATACCATGCATGTCTGAATGATTGTATTCTATACATAAATGCATATCTAGACAAAGAAACATGTCTATAATGTGGGCATGACAGGTACCATAAATAAAAAAACAAGGGTAAGGCACATGGTCCTCCTCATAAGATATTGAGGCACATGCGTATAATTACAAGGATTCAAAGGCTCTTTCATTGAAAACAATTAGCCATGTTTCGGGGGTGGTATGCCTCACATAGAAGTGAGCCAAGAGTTATGTTGATCCCAGTAGATTTAATAACCATGAAGCATATGGAAGATACATGGCCTGATAAATCGAAGGATGAAGTACGAAGCCTACGATTGAACATAGCCATGGATGGAATTAACCCGTATTCCCTTCAAAACACCAACTATTATGTTTGGCCAATGATAGTGATCAATAAGAATATCCCCCCATGGTTGTCCATGAAGAATGACCATCTTATTTTGGTTCTTATAGTCTCGGGTAGAAGACAAGTGAAGATAATGGATATGTACCTCCAACCACTAATAATGAATTTAAGCAATTATGGGAAGGGATACATGTATATCATGTATCAAGACACATCCCAATGGATAAGTCTTTTACATTGTATGGCATATGTGCATACAACACGCACGATTATCCAGGACTAAGAGCTTTCTCTGGTAAGCATGTTGATTGATTTGTTTATATTTGTAATGTTATTTGGCATACTTAATTTGGTGCAACTATATTTTTTACACTAACGTGTTTTGTATACAATAACATTGTAGGTATTGTAACAAAAGGGTATCATGGATGCAAATGTTGTGGACCTTTTATAAAGGCTAGGTGTTCCAACCACCTACAAAAGCTAGTGTACAACTGCTCGAGGGTATTCCTCCCATAATACCATCCTTATAGAATAGTTACATCTACTTTCAATGGTAAACATCAAACAATCAAATTGACAACATCAAGTTTATGAGTCGTTCTATTATGTTGGTGAGTACATCAAGAAAATTGATGACACATTAGGGGCAGTGGTCTAGGATGACCAACAGGATGAGGACAAATGGGAAGGGGAGCTACTCCAAATGAATGGAAAAAGGCGCTTCATAAAGAGTAAGTTACTTATATTTTGTCAAATTTGTACAAAGAAACTATTTACATTGAAGTTGATAATATATATTTGATCTCATACTATTCATTTTGAATTCTTGTATACATCAACGAATTTAGAAATTGATGTCATCGATAAATTATTTCTTTACAATGTGGAGGCAACGTGACCATGGGTCACATTGTATGTAGAGAAAAGAAGGAGAGGAAAACATTTAGACGGTTGAATGGTAGAAGCATGCCTCAGCCTAATCATTTAAAATAAAATATGCCAAAAATATGTCCCAATAGTTGGGTGGCTAACCAAAAATAAGAGAAATATACAGTGTCCAATCATAACCCACGTGAAGAATATCTAGATGCACTAAACATAGGGATCGGGTGCAACAACTATGTAATTAACTCTTTGAGTACCACGTTCAATTTATAATATTGCACATTTGAATTATAACATGTATTATAATTTTTTTAATGCTAGGGTTATTAGACATATGATACGGTCATTTGTTTACATTTTATAGGTGCATGTTTGACATCTATGTGGGCATACAAATATCATTTTCACACTGAGTATGTTGATTATGAATACATCACACAAAATTGTGGAGTAGAGGTCGAGTTCAAACAATCTATTCGTGTTAGCCACTGTGATCAAAACCTAATAGAGGGGAAGTTAGGTTACATTGGAAAGATACAAGAGATCATGCAAGTGGACTTATCATCTTTTCAATGTGTTATTTTTTGTTGCAAGTGGTGGGATACCTTCAACCGAAGAAATGTAAAGGAAGATCGTGATAGTGGGATATTATGTACTAACTCTAAAAAAAGTGGGTTGAAACTAACGAGCCTTATGTTTTCCCAAAACATTGCAACCAAGTGTTTTTTTATCTAGATGTGTTGGATGGGGATTGGTGTTTCGTACTGAGACATGATCCAAGATCTAAACATCTTTTTGAGAACAACAATGTTATAATGGCAAGAAAGGAAGATAATGAGGGTGATGGCAACAAATGCTTTGTTTCGACAATTATATCGTGGACATGTCATTTTATTATGGGTATCTATAATGGCCAATTATGTGATTTTTTTCTTCATTTTATAATGTTGGATATGAAAAGTTAAGAACGATTTACAAGCACCATATTGAAAATACATTAAATAGTACAAGCATAATAAATTGTTTAGATATATTTTATTGTCATATTTATTGTTTGTTATTGCAAATTTATGTTGTATTGTATTGACATATGTTTATGTTAACCTTTGAATCACTAAGTATTAATTGAGATATCACAAAGTTGGTGACATATTCGTATAGTAAAATAAGAAAGATTTATTTTAAAGTATATTTTATTTTAAAAAAATGATTAGGAGATTAGCATGCAGAGTTAGAGAGAGGTAAAGAGAGGTAAATAAAAGTTTGGATATAAGTTGTTAGCATTGAAGCCAAAGATTGAAAACAAAGAATGGAATTCATTACTATTATTGTTATTATTAATGAATTCATTTTCATATTTAATAAGTTAAATTTAATTAATTATAAATTATAAATAATTAAAATTATTAAATATAACTATTATAAATTTAATAAACAACTATTATAACTTTATCATTAAAATAGATGAAAAATAACATTTCATATGAGTAATTATTCAAATTGATTTTTTCCATGCATTAACCAAATCCAATATTTGCATACATTTTAATACAAAATCAACGAAATGCATTACTTATCATACTTTTTTAATAGAAGATTCAACTAATACTTACATACTTTTTTAATAGAAGATTCATAAAGTTATTAACATAGTAAAGAATTGTAGGGGTGTCAGGTGCATGGGGAGTTATTTATGACTCAGAAGGAAATAAGATATTCGACTTCGCTCGAGGACTAGGGAAAACCACTAATAATCAAACAAAGATTCTTGTAGTTTACATGGGACTTCGTCTCCTTCTAGATAACAGATCTTCCCGAGACTTGATTATAAACGGTCTTCGTCAAATTCTCAAGAAACCTCAATCCAATATTGCTTGAACTTTTCTTAGAATCAAAGATCTGGAGCACAAATTCAATGAAGTCTATTGTTTCCATGTGTAAGATCCTAGAATGCCATAGACAACTCTCTTGCTAAAGAGGGAAAATGATTTAACCAAGGATTCCTTAAACATGGAAATGAAAAATTCTATGAGCCTATCTCGTAAGACTTGTTTTCCACCCTTATGTTTTTTTATGGATTTAAAAAAAAATCAATTTCTGGCATTATTTTCATATGCCCCTCTCATTCTTAAGCACTTGTTCCCTCTCCCCATCACCACGTGCCCCAGACATTTATCATGCGACGTTTGGATTCACGATTTCATTTCCTCGTCTTATTCATGTCCTCTCCGCTTCATGTTCATCTCACCTGTCTCTTTCGACATGCTCTCGTACACGAGCTCACGTGGGAGCTAGCCTTTTGTTCGTCCCACACACCCTCACAACAGATTATTGACGTCCCATATATACATGGAGAATATGACCCTAGCATCATCTCTCGTCACCCCCTCGTGTGGACGTAATTCACCTCACTTCACGACGCCGATTTTCCTCTCACGAGAACCCTTGTTCAATTATATGTTTATGAACTTCAAAGGTGGTGAGATAGTTTGGTTATATCGCATTGAAGTTTATCAACCAAATCTAAGCAGGTCGTGTGATCTCAGCTGGTTGTTGGATCACAATTCACTCTCAACAACAATGTGGCGTTGGAATAGGGAAGTTTATGGGTGCTTTGAATGCACCTTAGGCAGATTACAGGAACAAATTCACACACAACAAAGGGAAATTGATGAGCTTAGAAATCAACACATCAAGCACAGGACCAAAGGCACAATGAAGAATTAGCTATAGTTATGCGCGTTGTCAACAAGAATTCAACACATATCATCTCTCTTCGACGAATCTCGACATCTCCCGAGCGCTTAAGAAAATCATCGTCCAACTCCATGTGCTAAATCAAAGGCCTCAAATGAAGCACTCCTCCTGCAACAACACTTAAATGCCATTGTGAACTCAACAACATGGTGTATAGAACAAATAGACCCACCTGTAAACCATATTAATGAGGATCAACAAGAGAATGAGGTGGATACATCTTTCCATCTACATTAGCATAACATGTTTTCTAAAGTTTTGTATCAACTCTTTTCATTTATAGCCATTTTCACATGGCAATTTTGTATAATGGCCTCTAGGTCAAGGCAGAAAGTTCAG
>SNQJ01S0090494.1:0-20830 GCA_010110895.2 Picea sitchensis | reverse complement strand
GAAAAAATTTGGGAAAGGGATATGTTTTCATCTTCGTATTGTTTGGCAGTAAGTGTCGCTCTTGAACATAACACCCCCTATTCATCATTTGAAGCCAGTTTTGGAAATCCATTTGTCTCTCATTCGATTTGCTACAAGGTCATTCCCTGTGTCATATTTGAGTCAATGCTGCCAAATCATTGGTCGTGTCATTCATATGTTCAAGAGAAGTCCATCTAAAACCTTTATCAAGTCGGCCATCTGCAGTTGTCCATTCTCTCCGTGTCGGCCTTCCCTGTGTCCGGTCCAATTTGCAAAATACTCTGTTTCACCTTCAAAACCTGTTACTCATTTCGTGTCATTGATGGGGGATACATCAAGGCCCTCCTGTGATGAGTTTTATTCCGTCGACTTCAGCTCATTATCCGGAATCAAGACTTAGAAATTATTTAGTACCTTGGAGCTTGCATGCCTCAATGGTAGGTTTCCTCGCTTTCGACGGTGGGTTTACATTATTGACCCCTGATCGAAAGATTCCATCGGATGTTGGAAATCAACTCATTTATTCACACTCGATGGATTTTACTATGGTACCTTGGGAGTCATTGACATCAATGGTGATTTCCCTTGCACTTGTTAACGGTTACATCAATGACTGGTAATAAAGTGGTTTCTGCCATGTTCGACTTCAGCACATGTAATCACATGGTTAGATTCGTACTTTGGGCGACGAGATTGAAGACCCTGGATATCATCTTTTTGTCCAGGTTGCAATGGATTATGTATAATTTGTGACACATAGATCCACTGTGTGATTTTCGTGGCTATGTCATCTTGATTTGAAATTTCTCGCATAGATCCACAATGTATTCTGGTGGATATGCTATATTTTGACGGCATGGATCCACAATGTATGATTGGTGGCCATGACCCAGGTCTACAATTGTCATCAGTCTATGATCTGAGTATGGGAATGCCTACCTTAGAATTGGTATATATGATATTTTGCAGATTCTTGGTTGTTCGCAGGTTTCCGATTAGGTATGGTCCTGGTTCCCAACACACACATGCGGCTTACAAAGTACTTCGGTTGTCACTGGTTCCAACCTCATACTTTGGGGGGCATTCTGTTACCCATGATTTTTTTCCTCATGATGATGTATTAATGATGGTGTACTCAGGCTCTCCATAAGAACTTTTTCATGAGAAAAGTTGCTTTCTTCTCTTTCCAAAAATATCATTTTTTAGGAAGGTTCGCAGACTGCTAATACATTTGCCTGCGAGAATGTATGATTCTCGCAGGCTGCATTAAGCTAGGGTGCGAGGGGTTCGCACTGTGTATAACTGCTAGGGTGTGAAGACTTTCTAAAGCAAATAAAAAGATGGATTCTCGAAGTTTCTAGAAGGGAATCTTCTAGAAGGATGAGATGGCATTCGAATGGTTATCCTAGTACTAGATTCCCAGATATTTTGGGATCATTCTTATCCAAGTAACCAATTCATTCTCTCTTATATATTGAAGGGATTCTCATGGAAAAGGTTAAAATCAAACAAGGTTAAGTGAGACATTGGAGAATTGGTGAAAGACTATGTGAAGGACTGATGCTACAATAGAAAGGAGACTCCAACAAGTTCATCCAAAGTAGTTGATCTTCTTCATGCATGTGAGCAAGTGTGTGTGTCGGAGCTAGGAGCCATCGAAAGGAAGGTTGCGACATCAAGGCTCAGGTTGTAATCTTTTATTTCCATTTAATATGATATAGTAATATGTCCCTTTCCCATAAAGCTAATTCCACTTTATTGTATAACTCCTTGATCATATACATAGATTCACTATTGAATAGATTTTTCCTTCTTCACTCCACTTGGTTTGTATTGTTTTGATCTTGACTGTACGAGAGCATTGGAGCGAAGCGGTAGAAACAAATATCAACGGAAGCGTCAATAAGGTATGTTCCTTGTTCTTGCCTCTTAGTTCATTCAATAGTCAAGATCTAGGGAAAGAGTATTATTCTATCTCGCTTCATTCTAGATCTAGGTGGATCTAGGGAGATCGGTTTGTGTCCGCACTTACGGATTTATCCTATAACAGATAGGTCAGATCTTTTTGAGGAGAAAATTGAACCTATCATTGAAATCCCTAATGCCCTCGATAGAACCCTTGCAAATATCAGTATATTGAGAGTAAAGGGAATCCATGATGTATTTTTCAAACCAATTTTTCTTAAATATTTTTTCAATATCTTCAGGGGTTTTGATGCTTCCTCTCAGGAGTCTATTAATCCATCTTCTAGCACTTCCAGTGAGTGATCTCACAAAGAGCCTTAAAAATACATCAGGGTGTTCTTGTCCAGATTGGTGAAAAAGGAAAGAATCACAGAACTTGGTCCAGTGAGAGTTACCAAAGGATCCATCTTCTCTTGAAAATCTAGGTATCCAGGAGTTGACCTTATTGGGTAGATCATGCAGTCCTCTTGGGGTGTTGGCTAAGTCCAAAGGACCAAAAAGTTCTTTATGAGACCAATTGGGAGAACTCACAGGGACAACAGGATTCATAGAGGCCATAATAGTAGTTTGAGGTATGTATTGACGCCCACTACAGTTTGTCATCAACTATTTGTGGAGTCGCTAGATAATTTGCTTGAAATCATCAAAGAATAAAGGGAAAACACCCTAGTGGAGTCGCCAGGTAAGCTTGTAAGAAAAGTATCTGAGGCAAGGCTTACCAAAAAGGTTTGTCATTTTGAGGAGAATTGACTCAGTGTTCCCCGACAACGGCGCCAAAATGTTATCGCACAATTTGTAGCTAGGAGAAAAGACTATAAGATAGAAGGCCAAAATGGCATAACAGGAACCAATCCCACCCAATGTCACCACAATGGGATGGTTCTTTCTCTTTAGGGAGGTTAGGCCCAAGGGAGACGTCGCCGATGAGCTGGGGTTTTGAAGAGGCAAAAGGATAATAAGATAAAGATGAGATATCCCCCTCACAAGTCACCAACAATCAGATAATCCTGGCTAAACAACCAATAATGAAGTAAAACACCAAAGAAACACACCTACCTGGAACAAAGCAACAACAAATTGATATGTGCAAGCTATTTCAATATGTTAGCACTTTATACAAATGAAAGACTATTTGAATAACATATAAGCAATATGGCAATAGATATTGACTAAGTCAATGTTTATCAATAGTAAAATGAAACTTCTAACACTTCACCAATAAATATTGTTATAACGTGACATTCAATGTAACCAATCAATACTTCATTCAATAAATGCCTTAACTCTTATTCAATTTCTCATAAACAAAACATCTAGCTGCACTAAAGATGTAATAACCAAGGATGACGACAACATTTAGGGTTAGTAGGTTAGTTAAGGTTAGGGTTAGTGTAGTTAGGGTTTTAAATTCAATGTTTTGAGAGTGTTTGGATGAAATCCACTTCGACGCATGAGATCTCTCTAGATCAGTGCCTTAGAGGGTAAAATGGAGTCAGTAATGAAAGACACAAGGTTTGAAAGAGGACGACTAAGGACTAGAGGGAAGAGTTCTGAAGTGTTGCTATGGCAGGGCCTTAGAATAAAAACCCTAGGGGAGAGAGGCTCACTACGGTGTTTCTATAGCAAGGCCTTGTGCTCTCTCCTCCTTCCTTAGGTCAATTTGGCAAAATGGCTAGCTGAAGAATGAAGCATAAAATCAGGACAAGAGAGTCATTGAGGGAGAGTGTTGCTATAGCAAGGCTCTTTCATCAAACCCTAAAAGAGAAATGGCCCTAAGTGTATATAACCTAGGCCTGAGACGTCACCTCCTTAATTGAGTTCTAAATAGTACAACTAGCAAGGGGGGAGAGGAAATCAGGAGTGTAGCTATGTCTAGGCTCTTTCTTTCCTCAACAATGGATGAAAATTTCTCTATCAGGGGACATGAGACAATGACCTACTTGTGTGCTTGTCCTCTAGGGTTTTTGTTCATAAAAGTCATAAATACATGCAAGAAATTAAACTACAATCATTCATTCAAGAGAAACACCATAAAATGCCAAAAAAGTCTTCCTTCAACAAGTGTGCCTTCACTAAATCAGCCAAATACCCAAGATAGGGCACCAATTTCATACCTCCTTATGGAGTGAATCAGTGATGATCAAAAAATGAAGGTAAAACTCCTTCATTTATACAGTATCATGACCTAATTTTACATTTTAGGTCATGTAAAAGGCCGACAAGGTCAAAATACCAAAATCATATTGTTTTACATTAAAATGTCAAATCTAAACCCTAACCAAGCAAAAGGTAAGACATCACCCCTTTCTAGGGTGGCGTTAGCCCCTATTAGGGCAAATGTAGCATCTTGAAGTGAGACATCAACCCTGCTTAGGCTCCTCCAAGATGCCACACATGCCAACTGCCCTATACATCTGCCAACACACTCATGATGATTTCATAAGCCTCCTAGTGACGTCCTAGGCCATCTAGAGCCAACGTCCCACTAAAAATGGGTCAATCCCCCTAGGTCCAAATGTGTCGGGGTCCCTTTGGTGGAACGTCCTCTTCTTCTCCGGTGAAAAATCTCTGATCAACCTCTGTCCTATCTATGCCCCCTGATGGGCTCTCAACATCCATCTGGTGAGCTCTTCAGCCCCATGGATGTTCGAACTGATCATCTCCCCGTGTATACCGGTCCAAATGGTACCTGTCTGTTGGGTATGGTCCTGCACATCAAAGGCTACGCCCTCCATGGGCTCATCACTCACAGGGATCATAGCAATGTCAATCACATTTCATCATTAATATTATTAAACATATGCATAAAATCCCTAATACATCAGTTAACAACTCAAAGACGTTACACAAGTCTGCAATACAAGTTTGGGGAAAAGGACAAGGCGTCCTATTGGGCTAGTGTCCACAGGAAAAGGAAAGGTCTCGGAAAGACCTCATCCAAGCCATGTAAGTGGGTGATGTGGTCAGGGGATGTCCAAGCATGTGGGTGTAGTGAAATCTAAGGATGCAAAAAGTGTTACCTGCGGGTGCCTTTGTAGAAGGCGAGCTGTACCTGTCATGGATGCATTCTTTCCAAACCCATTCTTGCCTTTATTCTTTTTTATTCTTTTATTCTTATTTGATTGTTTTTTTTGTTCAAGAGCTAACCAGGGGACATTGCCTTGACACGGTGACCAGAGTTGATAGCATTACGCACAAGTACTTTCGCATAAATGAGAAGGCTGGCTTATGATGAGACCCCCTTTCCCTTGGCCATGCAACCAAGGGTCACTGCCATGACATGGTAACCAACTGGTGGCAATGTCATACTGCTAGGTACCCATGGACCTAATAGGCCGGCTCATGATGAAACTCCCTATCCTCTGATTAGGTCTTGTTTTATTATTTTTCCGGGTCCCTCTTATGTCTTGATGAGAATCCTTTTATTGCTTTCGCGGGCATCCCTGGGGGAAGCATCTCGAGGTTTTATTCTTATGCTTTTATCTCTTACTAGATTTCTTTTACCTTCTGGGCCTTTAGCCCCTTCTTCCCATGAGGTAAGGTGTTGTCCTGAAAATAGGTAAACCCAGTGCCCGAACAAGGGGAATGGGATAAGTGAGCAGGAAATAAGATGAAATAGTGGTGCTATGATGGGAGCGGATGATGGCATTTCAGGAATCCCCCCAGTGGCAAACCAAAACCTACAGACACAGGCTTGCTAGGGAACCCTGTCAATTCCCCAAAACATGGTCAAGTGGGAAAAATTAAGATTCAAGCAGTCATTAGAAATAAAAGGAATCAAATGCATATATTTAAAGGTTTCAATGATCAAATGTGACACATACCATGATACCTGGACCAATTACCTCATGGAGAAAGAACCTCTTTTGATACAGGACCAAGCCGATGGTCATGGTTGTTGTTGCTGCTAAAAAGATAAAAAACGATAGCATAAGAAAAGGTGGGCCCTCCAGGGCCATGCTCAGGTCAATCCTGCTCTTGGTACTCCATGTCTAGGAAATGTGGGCCTCGAGACATGATCTCCTAGTTATCCCTAAAAAGTGGGGATAAAATCTGGCTCCAACTCGGGGATATGTGCTCACCGTAGAGAGCATGAGAACCTCAGAATCTTTGGCATAACCTACAGACATGATCGGTCTCGAAATAAGCATCAGTAACAAAATTGGGGTGGTAATTCCACCCCAGCATACATATAGATATATAAATATATAAACTAAAAGAAAACAATCAATAGATGTAAATGTAAAAGCAAACTAACATGCAATGCAAACAGTATAATACACAGATGAAAGAATTCCTACTTACCTGTACTTACTTTTGATGTCAGGTCACCCCACCCTGGTGGAGTTTGAGGAGACACGCGCTGACGGGGACTGTGCACCTTCATCCCGCCAATGTAGATAGGTAATAAGAGTCATTACTCGACCTTCTTTCAACCTTGAAAGGGCCTAGCCAAAAATGAGTGTTTCCTTTGATATTATTAGGCTTCCCTTTATTGGCATCCCACATCCACACTACATCCCCCTCCTTGTACTCTCTGATTTTTAAATCGGTCATT
This sequence comes from Picea sitchensis, assembly GCA_010110895.2. NCBI lineage: Eukaryota > Viridiplantae > Streptophyta > Pinopsida > Pinales > Pinaceae > Picea > Picea sitchensis. The sequence goes on along the minus strand of SNQJ01S0090494.1, from coordinate 14,286 downwards.
CCTTGAACAACCCTGGTGTATTGTGTAGAGGGAGGTGGGTGGGATTTTGCTGTAAAGATTTCCTGCTGTGAAGGATAGATCCATACATCATCTTCTACCTTCTTTAGTATCTTCGCAGTCTCGTCTTCCTGGATTTTGAACTTGTCGAGGAGTTGTTGGTATTCCTCTTTCTTGAGCCATTTAATCTGATTAGAATCTTCCTCTGTTGCGAAAGGTGTATCTTCTGAAGAATATTTATGAAGAGTCTGTCTGGTCTCGTTATGTGCTTTGTCATATTTGATGGAATCACTAGGCTCTTGCACATGATTTGTAGTCACAGGTACATTTTGGAGACGACCAATAGTTCCATCTTTCAAGGGTGTATTCACATAAGTGAGGTCCATCTCGAAAGTGCCTCCAAGCTTTGAGGAAAAATTCCTAGACAATAACATCCCTCACACATCTGGGATGTCCAGGACCGCTATGTCCATGTGGATGAATTTCTCGAGGTATTCTTTAATGCAAACTTTGACATTCTCAATCACCCCATGTGTGGGTATGGCTTTAGACTCAAAACCACAAACATTCCTGTAAGGTCGTGTGACTTTCAAACCTAGTTGTTGCATAACCTTGAGGGACATCGTGTTAGCACCGACCCTTGTATCCATCATGCAATTGTTGAGGCTCTTGTTATTCATTATCAAGGTCATGAAGAAAGGAAGATGTTCGTCATACTGGACCCTGAAGTGATTGGCTTGTAACATGATTGGAGGAACCATGGGTCCATATAATCCTTGAAAGAAATTGTCAAAACACTTTTTGACAAATGGGACCTTAATGACTTCTTTCAGGGGAATAGTTACACGCATCTTGGATAGTGCCCCTTCAAAGTAAAAGTGCAATTTAACCCCTTCAGTCTTGGATGTCTTGGGAAAAACACCCAAAGGTGAGGGTTTTGTTAGGTCAGTGGCAGGTTGGTCCAACTTCTTTCTTCTATACACCTGGAACTCTTATTTCTTTAACTTTTCTTTTTATTCCTAGTCTAGGTTGTTTATTACCACCATTTCACCCAACCTGGATGCCTCTTTTATGAACTCCTGATACTCTTTAGCAGTGATATTTATTTGAGGGCCTTCCATGATGTGGCCTATATTGTTCAGTTGTTGATGGCCATCGTTATTGTAAGGACATTCATGTTCCCAATGTGCTTCACTACATTGAAAACACCAAGGGTTTTCATCCACAACGTTTGTAGAGTTTAGGGAATTTGGAACTTTTATTTCTTTGAAAACATTTTCGTTCGACTCAACGATACCAGGTCCTTTCTGTACTGGATGGCCATCTCCTTGTGTAGGAAAACAATCATCCCAATCATCAGAGATATCAGTGGTATTGTCGGGATAATCACTCCAATTCATATCTTCTTCTGTCAAGGGAAAGGTGGGGCAATGTTGAAACAAGAATCGATCCAACGGATTGTAATCACTAGGTCCAAGATCATCTGTTAATAAGGAAGAGGGTGTTTTCTCATCTTGGTCAAAATGATTGGTTTGTAATAGTGTGGGAGTCTCCTCAAAACATAATTGGTCATCTGGGTCTTTCTCTTTTAAAAAATTAACAATTTCACGAATTCTTTTAACCCTTTGAAATATACAAGCATTATAGTGTCTAAGTTGGTTCCATTATGCACTCAGGGGTCTTCAGACCTAGTTTCCGGATCCCTATTGGTTTGGTCAAAATACTCAAATCTGGGTTCACTCATATCTTGATTTTCTAACATTGGTGTGTTCAAGACAAACAAGGAATCTTCAAAATTTGTTTTTTTATGAGTGGCCATGCCCAAACCCTTGGATGGTTCATGTTGTCTTGAAAATTTTAAGACATCGTTGATGTATGAGAAAATTGTCCTCATTTTCCTTTTGGGAGGCATGAGTTTTACCTCAAGTATTTCTGGGACCTTGGAATCAGTTTCGGTGATATCCTCATCACTAGATTCCCAAGGGTTATTATTGTGCGAGAGATCAACCTGATGGATGTATTCTTCGAATTCAAGGTTCCTCTCAATCTGGCAAGCATAATCTTGTGCTTCTTCTAGAGTCGAGGGTGACCAATCTTTGAGAGTAAACTGCAAAACTCCCTCCAATGAGTTCAAGTAGTGTTGGAGGATAGATTCTTCTAAATTTAAGCTAGGTCGGATCTTTTTGAGGAGAAAATTGAACCTATCATTGAAATCCCTAATTCCCTCAACAGAACCCTTGAAAATATCAGTATATTGAGAGTAAAGGGAATCCATGCTTTCTTTTTCAAACCAATTTTTCTTAAAGATTTGTTCAAGATCTTCAGGGGTTTTGATGCTTCCTCTCGGGAGTCTATTAATCCATCTTCTGGCACTTCTGGTGAGCGACCTCACTAAGAGCCTTAAAAATACATCAAGGTGTTCTTGTCTGGATTGGTGAAAAAGGAAAGCATCACAGAACTTGGTCCAATGAGATTTACCAAAGGATCCATCTTCTCCTGAAAATCTAGGCATCGAGGAGTTGAACTTATTGGGTAGATCATGTAGTCCTCTTGGGGTGTTGGCTAAGTCCAAAGGACCAAAAATTTCTTTGTGAGACCAATTGGGAGAACTCACGGGGACAACAAGATTCATAGAGGCCATAGTAGTAGTTTGAGGTATGTATTGACGCCCACTGCGGTTTGTCATCAACTATTTGTGGAGTCGCCAGATAATTTGCTTGAAATCATCAAAGAATAAAGGGAAAACACCCTAGTGGAGTCGCCAGGTAAGCTTGTAAGAAAAGGCTCTGAGGCAAGGCTTACCGAAAAGGTTTGTCATTTTGAGGAGAATTGACTCAGTGTTCCCCGACAACGGCGCCAAAATGTTATCGCACAATTTGTAGCTAGGAGAAAAGGCTATAAGATAGAAGGCCAAACTGGCATAACAGGAACCAATCCCAGCCAATGTCACCACAATGGGATGGTTCTTTCTCTTTAGGGAGGTTAGGCCCAAGGGTGACCTGGGGTTTTGAAGAGGCAAAAGGATAAAAAGATAAAGATGAGATTTTCCCCTCACAAGTCACCAACAATCAGATAATCCTAGCTAAACAGCCAATAATGAAGTAAAACACCAAAGAAACACACATGCCTGGAACAAAGCAACAACAAACAAATATGTGCAAGCTATTTGAATGGGTTAGCACTTTATACAAATGAAAGAATATTTGAATAACATATAAGCATTATGGCAATAGATATTGACTAAGTCAATGTTTATCAATAGTAAAATGAAACTTCTAACACTTCACCAATAAATATTGTTATAACGTGACATTCAATGTAACCAATCAATACTTCATTCAATAAATGCCTTAACTCTTATTCAATTTCTCATAAAAAAAACGTCTAGCTGCACTAAAGATGTAATAACGAAGGATGGCGACAACATTTAGGGTTAGTAGGTTAGTTAAGGTTAGGGTTAGTGTAGTTAGGGTTTTAAATTCAATGTTTTGAGAGTGTTTGGATCAAATCCACTTCAACACATGAGATCTCTCTAGATCAGTGCCTTAGAGGGTAAAATGGAGTCAATATTGAAAGACACAAGGGTTGAAAGAGGATGGCTAAGGACTAGAGGGAAGAGTTCTGAAGTGCTGCTATGGTAGGGCCTTAGAATCAAAACCCTAGGAGAGAGAGGCTCACTCAGGTGTTGCTATAGAAAGGCCTTGTCCTCTCTCCTCCTTCCTTAGGTCAATTTGGCAAAACGGCTAGCTAAAGGATGAAGCATAAAATCAGAACAAGAGAGTCAATGAGGGAGAGTGTTTCTATAGCAAGTCTCTTTCATCAAACCGTAGAAGAGAAATGACCCTAAGTGTAGATAACTAAGGCCTGAGACGTCACCTCCTTCTTGAGTTCTAAATAGTACAACTAGCAAGGGGGAAGAGGAAATCAGGAGTGTAACTACAGCTAGGCTCTTTCTTTCCTCAACAATGGCTGAAAATTTCTCTATCAGGGGACATGAGACAATGACCTACTTGTGTGCTTGTCCCCTAGGGTTTTTATTCATCAAAATCATAATTTCATGTAAGAAATTAAACTACAATCATTCATTCAAGAAGTTTTGAAGAAAAATACTTACAATTCATCAGGAAATACCCATGCAAACCCTAGTTGTAACACCTTCCTTCAAGAGAAACACCATAAAATGCGAAAAAAGTCTTCCTTCAATAAGTGCGCCTTCACTAAATCAGCCAAATACCCAAGATAGGGTACCAATTTCAGACCTCCTTATGGAGTGAATCAGTGATGATAAAAAAATGAAGGTAAAACTCGTTCATTTATACAGTATCATGACCTAATTTTACATTTTAGGTCATGTAAAAGGACGACAAGGTCAAAATACCAAAATCATATTATTTTCCATTAAAATGTCAAATCTAAACCCTAACCAAGCATAAGGTAAGACGTCACCCCTTTCTAGGGTGACGTTAGCCCCTATTAGGGCAAATGTAGCCTCTTGAAGTGAGACGTCAACCCTGCTTAGGCTCCTCCAAGCTGCCACACGTGCCAACTACCCTGTCCATTTGCCAACACACTCATGATGATGGCATAAGCCTCCTAGTGACGTCCTAGGCAATCTAGAGCCAACATCCCACTGAAAATGGGTCAATCCCCCTAGGTCCAATTGTGTCGGGGTGCCTTTGGTTGAACGTCCTCTTCTTCTCCGGTGTAAAATCTCTAATCAACCTCTGTCATTTCTATGCCCCCTGATGGGGTATCAACATCCATATGGTGAGCTCTTCAGCCCCATGGATGTACGAACTGATCATCTCCCCATGTGTACCGGTCCAAATGGTACCTGTCCATTGGGTATGGTCCTGCACATCAAAGGCTACGCCCTCGATGGGCTCATCAGTCATAGGGATCATAGCAATGTCAATCACATTTCATCATTAATATTATTAAACATATGCATAAAATCCCTAATACATCAGTTAACAACTCAAAGATGTTACACAAGCCTGCTATACAAGTCTGGGGAAAAGGACAAGGCGTCCTATTGGGCTAGTGTCCAGAGGAAAAGGAAAGGTCCCTGAAAGACCTCATCCAATCCATGTAAGTGGGTGATGTGGTCAGGGGATGTCCAAGCATGTGGGTGCAGTGAAGGCTAAGAATGCAAAAAGTGTTACATGTGGGTGCCTTTGTAGAAGGCGAGCTGTACCTGTCATGGATGCATTCTTTCCAAACCCATTCTTGCCTTTATTCCTTTTTCTTCTTTTATTCTTTTTTGCTTTTTTTTTTTTGTTCAATAGCTAACCAGGGGACATTGCCTTGACATGGTGACCATATTTGACAACGTTACCCACAAGTAATTTCGCAGAAATGAGAAGGTTGTCTTATGATGAGACCCCCTTTCCCTTGGCCATGCAACCAAGGGTCACTGCCCTGACGTGGTAACCAGTTGGTGGCAATGCCATACTGCTAGGTACCCATGGACCTAATAGGCTAGCTCATGATGAAACCCCGTATCCTCTGATTAGGTCTTGTTTTATTCTTTTTTTGGGTCTTTCTTATGTCTTGCTGAGAAGCCTTTTATTGCTTTCTCGGGGATCCCGGGGGGAAGCATCTCGAGGTTTTATTCTTAGGATTTTATCTCTTACTAGCTTGCTTTTACCTTCTGGGCCTTTAGCCCCTTCTTCCCATGGGGTAAGGTGTTGTCCTAAAAATAGGTAAACCCAGTGCCCGAACAAGGGGAATGGGATAAGTGAGCAGGAAATAAGATGAAATAGTGGTGTTATGATGGGAGCGGATGATGGCGTTTCAGGAATCCCCCCAGTGGCAAACCAAAACCTACAGACACAGGCTTGCTAGGGAACCCTATCAATTCCCCCAAACATGGTCATGTGGGAAAAATTAAGATCCAAGAAGTCATTAGAAATAAAAGGAATCAAATGCATATATTTAAAGGTTTCAATGATCAAATGTGACACATACCATGATACCTGGACCAATTACCTCATGGAGCAAGAACCTCTTTTGATACAGGACCAAGCTGATGGTGATGGTTTTTTTTGTTGCTGAAAAGATAAAAATGATAGAAGAAGAAAAGGTGGGCCCTCCAGGGCCATGCTCAGGTCAATCCTGCTCTCAGTACTCCATGTCTAGGACCTATGGCCCTCGAGACATGATCTCCTAGTTATCCCTAAAAAGTGGGGATAAAATATGGCTCCAACTTGGGGATATGTGCTCACCGTAGAGCACATGAGAACCTCAGAATCTCTAGCATAACCTACAGACATGCTCGATATTGAAAGAAGCATCAGTAACAAAATTGGGGTGGTAATGCCACCCCAGCATACATATAGATATATAAATATATAGAATAAAAGAAAACAATCAATAGATGTAAATGTAAAAGCAAACTAACATGCAATGCAAATGGTATAATACACAGATGCAAGAATGCCTACTTACCTGTACTTACTTGTGATGTCAGGTCACCCCACCTTGGTGGAGTTTGAGGAGGCGCGCGCTGACGGGGACTGTGCGCCTTCATCCCACCAATGTAGATAGGTAATAAGAGTCATTACTCAACTTTCTTCCAACCTTGAAAGGGCCTAGCGAAAAATGAGTGTTTCCTTTGATATTATTAGGCTTCCCTTTATTGGCATCCCACATCCATACTACATCCCCCTCCTTGTACTCTCTGATTTTGAAATCGGTCATTCCTTGAACAACCCTGGTGTATTGTGTAGAGGGAGGTGGGTGGGATTTTGTTGTAAAGATTTCCTGCCGCGAAGGACGGATCCATACATCATCTTCTACCTTCTTTAGTATCTTTGCAGTCTCGTCTTCCTGGCTTTTGAACTTGTCCGGGAGTTGTTGGTATTCCTCTTTCTTGAGCCATTTAATCTGATTAGAATCTTCCTCTGTTGCAAAAGGCGTATCTTCCGGAGAATATTTATGAAGAGTATGTCTGGTCTCATTATGTGCTTTGTCATCTTTGATGGAATCACTAGGCTATTGCACATGATTTGTAGTCACAGGTACATTCTGGAGACGACCAATAGTTCCATCTTTCAAGAGTGTATTTACATAAGTGAGTTCCATCTCGAGAGTGCCTCCAAGCTTTGAGGAAAATTCCTAGAAAATAACATCCCCCACACATCTGGGATGTCCAGGACTGCTATGTACATGTGGATGACTTTCTCGGGGTATTCTTTAAGGAAAACTTTGACATTCTCAACCACCCCATGTGTGGGTATGGCTTTAGGCTCAAAACCACACACATTCCTGTAAGGTCGTGTGACTTTCAAACCTAGTTGTTGCATAACCCTTAGGGAGATCCTGTTAGCACTGACCCCTGTATCCAGCATGCAATTGTTGAGGCTATTTTTATTCATTATCAAGGTCATGAAGAAAGGAGGATGTTCGTCGTACTGGACCCTGAAGTGATTGGCTTTTAACATGATTGGAGGGTCCATGGGTCCATCTGATCCTTGAAAGAAATTGTCAAAACACTTTTTGACAGATGGGACCTTAATGAATTCTTTCAGGGGAATAGTTACATGCATCTTGGATAGTGCCCCTTCAAAGTCAAAGTTCAATTTAACCCCTTTAGTATTGGATGTCTTGGTAAAAAAACCCATAGGTGGGGGATTTGTTAGGTCAGTCACAGGTTGGTCCAACTTCTTTCTTCCATACACCTTGAACTCTTGTTTCTTTAACTTTTCTTTTGATTCCCAGTCTAGGTTGATTATTACCGCCATTCTAGCCAACCTGGATGCCTCTTTTATGGACTCCTGATGCTCTTTAGCAGTGATATTTATTTGAGGGCCTTGCATGATGTGGCCTATATTGTTCAGTTGTTGATGGCCATCGTTATTGTAAGGACATTCATGTTCCCAATGTGCTTCACTACATTGAAAACATCAAGGGTTTTCATCCACAACGTTTGTAGAGTTTAAGGCATTTGGAACTTTTATGTCTTTGAAAACATTTTCGTTTCACTCAACGATACTAGGTCCTTTCTGTACTGGATGGCCATCTCCTTGTGTAGGACAACAATCATCCCAATCATCAGAGATATTAGAATTATTGTCGGGATAATCACTCCAATTCATATCTTCTTCTGTCAAGGGAAAGGTGGGGCAATGTTGAAACAAGCATGGATCCAACAGTTTGTAGTCACTAGGTCCAAGATCATCTGTTAATAAGGAAGAGTGTGTTTGCTCATATTGCTCAAAATGATTGGTTTGTAATAGTGTGGGAGTCTTCTCAAAAGATAATTGGTCATCTGGGTGTTTGTATTTTAGAAAATGAACAATTTCACGAATTCTTTTAACCCTTTGCAAGATACAAGCATTATAGTGTCTAAGTTTGTTCCATTATGCACTCGGGGGTCTTCAGACTTGGTTTCCGGATCCCTATTGGTTTGGTCAAAATACTCAAATCTGGGTTCACTCATATCTTGATTTTCTAACATTGGTGTGTTCAAGACAAACAAGGAATCTTCAAAATTTGGTTTTTTATGAGTGGCCACGCCCAAACCCTTGGATGGATCATGTTGTCTTGAAAAGTTTAAGACATCGTTGATGTTTGAGAAAGTTGTGCTCCATTTCCTTTTGGGAGGCATGAGTTTTACCTCAAGGATTTCTGGGACCTTGGATTCAATTTTGGTGATATCCTCGTCGATAGATTCCCAAGGGTTATTATTGTGCAAGAGATCAACCTGATGGATGTATTCTTTGAATTCAAGGTTCTCTCAATCTGGCATGCAGAATCTTGTGCTTATTCTAGAGTCGAGGGTGACCGATCTTTGAGAGTAAACTGCAAAACTCCCTCCAATGAGTTCAAGTAGTGTTGGAGGATAGATTCTTCTGAATTTAAGCTAGGTTGGATATTTTTGAGGAGAAAATTGAACCTATCATTGAAATCCCTAATGCCCTCGATAGAAGCCTTGCAAATATCAGTATATTGAGAGTAAAGGGAATCCATGCTTTCTTTTTCAAACCAATTTTTCTTAAATATTTGATCAATATCTTCAGGGGTTTTGATGCTTCCTCTCGGGAGTCTATTAATCCATCTTCTGGCACTTCTGGTGAGTGAGCTCACAAAGAGCCTTAAAAATACATCAGGGTGTTCTTGTTCGGATTGGTGAAAAAGGAAAGCATCACAAAACTTGGTCCAATGAGAGTTACCAAAGGATCCATCTTCTCCTGAAAATCTAGGTATCCAGGAGTTGACCTTATTGGGTAGATCATGTAGTCCTCTTGGGGTGTTGGCTAAGTCCAAAGGACCAAAAAGTTCGTTGTGAGACCAATTGGGAGAACTTAAGGGGACAATAGGATTCATAGAGGCCATAGTAGTAGTTTGAGGTATGTATTGACGCCCACTGTGGTTTGTTATCAACTATTTGTGGAGTCGCCAGATAAGTTGCTTGAAATCATCAAAGAATAAAGGGAAAACACCCTAGTGGAGTCGCCAAGTAAGCTTGTAAGAAAAGGCTCTGAGGCAAGGCTTACCAAAAAGGTTTTTCATTTTGAGGAGAATTGACTCAGTGTTCCCTGGAAACGGTGCCAAAATGTTATCACACAATTTGTAGCTAGGAGAAAAGGCTATAAGATAGAAGGCCAAACTGGCATAACAGGAACCAATCCCACCCAATGTCACCACAATGGGATGGTTCTTTCTCTTTAGGGAGGTTAGGCCCAAAGGAGACGTCCCCGGTGACCTGGGCTTTTGAAGAGGCAAAAGGATAATAAGATAAAGATGAGATTTCCCCCTCACAAGTCACCAAAAATCAGATAATCCTAGCTAAACAACCAATAATGAAGTAAAACACCAAAGAAACACACCTTCCTAGAACAAAGCAACAACAAACTGATATGTGCAAGCTATTTCAATGGGTTAGCACTTTATACAAATGAAAGACTATTTGAATAACATATAAGCAATATGTCAATAGATATTGACTAAGTCAATGTTTATCAATAGTAAAATGAAACTTCTAACACTTCACCAATAAATATTGTTATAGCGTGACATTCAATGTAACCAATCAATACTTCATTTAATAAATGCCTTAACTCTTATTCAATTTCTCATAAACAAAACGTCTAGTTGCACTAAAGATGTAATAACCAATGATGACGACAACATTTAGGGTTAGTAGGTTAGTTAAGGTTAGGGTTAGTGTAGTTAGGGTTTTAAATTCAATGTTTTGAGAGTGTTTGGATCAAATCCACTTCAATGCATGAGATCTATCTAGATCAGTGCCTTAGAGGGTAAAATGGAGTCAATAATGAAAGACACAAGGGTTGAAAGAGGACGACTAAGGACTAGAGGGAAGAGTTTTGAAGTGCTGCTATGGCAGGGCCTTAGAATGAAAACCCTAGGGGAGAGAGGCCCACTCCGGTGTTTCTATAGCAAGGCCTTGTGCTCTCTCCTCCTTCCTTAGGTCAATTTGGAAAAACGGCTAGCTGAAGGATGAAGCATAAAATCAGGACAAGAGAGTCAAGGAGGGAGAGTGTTGCTATAGCAAGGCTCTTTCATCAAACCCTAGAAGAGAAATGGCCCTAAGTGTATATAACCTAGGCTTGAGACGTCACCTCCTTCTTGAGTTCTAAATAGTACGACTAGCAAGGGCGAAGAGGAAATCAGGAGTGTAGCTACAGCTAGGCTCTTTCTTTCCTCAACAATGGCTGAAAAATTCTCTATCAGGGGACATGAGACAATGACCTACTTGTGTGCTTTTCCCCTAGGGTTTTTGTTCATCAAAATCATAAATAGATGCAATAAATTAAACTACAACCATTTGTTCAAGAAGTTTTTCACAAAAATACTTACAATTCATCAGGAAATAACCATGAAAACCCTAGTTGTAACACCTTCCTTCAAGAGAAACACCATAAAATGCCAAAAAAGTCTTCCTTCAACAAGTGTGCCTTCACTAAATCAGCCAAATACCCAAGATAGGACACCAATTTCATACCTCCTTATGGAGTGAATCAGTGATGATAAAAAAATGAAGGTAAAACTCCTTCATTTATACAGTATCATGACCTAACTTTACATTTTAGGTCATGTAAAAGGCCAACAAGGCCAAAATACCAAAATCATATTGTTTTACATTAAAATGTCAAATCTAAACCCTAATCAAGAAAAGGGTAAGACACCACCCCTTTCTAGGGTGACGTGAGCCCCTATTTGGGAAAATGCAGCCTCTTGAAGTGAGACGTCATCCCTCATTGGGCTCCTCCAAGCTGCTAGACGTGCCAACTACCCTGTCCATCTGCCAACATGCTCATGATGATGTCATAAGCCTCCTGGTGACATCCTAGGCCATCTAGAGCCAACGTCCCATTGAAAATGGGTCAATCCCCCTAGGTCCAGTAGTGTTGGGGTGCCTCTGGTGGAACATCCTCTTCTTCTCCGTGCAAAATCTCTGATTAACCTCTATCCTGAATCTACCCCCTGATGGGGTCTTAGAATCCATATTGTGGGATCTTCAGTCCCATGGAGGTCCGAACTGATTATCTCCCCATGTGTACCAGTCCAAATGGTACCTATCAGACGGGTATGGTCATGCACATCAAAGTCTACGCCCTCCATGGGCTCATCAGTCACAGGGATCATAGCAATGTCAATCACATTTCATCATTAATATTATTAAACATATGCATAAACTCCCTACTACATCAGTTAACATCTCAAAGACATTACACAAGCCTGCAATACAAGTCTAGGGAAAAGGACAAGGCGTCCTATTGGGCTAGTGTCCACAGGGAAAGGAAAGGTCCCAGAAAGACCTTATCCAAGCCATGTAAGTGGGTGATGTGGTCAGGGGATGTCCAAGCATGTGGGTGTAGTGAATGAGGTTTTTTCTTACAGGAGACTCGGGATAAGGGACATGTTTCGAAACCACACCTCTAGTAACATAGCGAGGTAAAGTGATCAAAGGGGGCTGGAAAATCCTACCACAAGCATCCTGCTTCACGGAAGTAACTTCCTCATTTTTATCAACATCTAAGCACAACGTTGGTTGATAATTTTCTTCATAGGATAAATCTAAGTGCTCAGATGGATAGTCATCAAAGTCCTCAAGGTATGACCGAAAATTAATCGGAGAGCATAACATTAGGTCATCCTTGGGTGTCTGAATAAGGTCAGTTTCTTGTTGCCAGATGTCAAAATTGTTAGTAACTTCAGGTGATAAATGCAAAGGAAACCTTTGGAAAGGACCATCAATGTCGTACATGGGATTGTCATCACATCTAAACATATCCCATCCACGTTTCTCGACATGTATGAATTCGTCAAAATTATCAACAAAGTCATTATCTTTATCATACCATAAAGGGATTAAAACATCCGATACTTCTTTGCTCTCTACATCATAAAATAAATAATCATTGAAAGTTTTGAAATAACTCACCTTGTTTAATCCTTCCTGTGTAGGAACCTCAAGTGTTTGGATAACTCTATCTGCCTCCACATCTTTAGTCTTGAGACATGGAGGATCAAGCTTGTCCAAGGGTTCCATTTCCTCTTCACTTTCTGAGTCATAGAACAAGGTATCAAAAAAATTGAAAGGAAAATGACTTACCTCATTCTCTTCATCTTGTGCAGATGGAATAAGATCTTGGAGAGCTTTGTCGGATGGAGGAGCTGTTATTGGTGATTCATCCTCATAATTCACGTCTCTAGTTATATCGTTGTTTCATTTAGTTGAATCATGGGAGAAATATTTCTCCTCTTCAAGGGGCTAGTAAGGTTCTACATAAATCTCTTCTTTCATATCAGAGGGTTCTTGATGTTGAATGTGATATGCATTTATGAGATCTGCTACAATATTAGTAGTGAATCCCCCGTTGTCCAAAGCTATTGTGAGATTTTAAAGGGCATCTTCATACATTTGGCAACATGGCTTGATAAAGTCAATAAACCTACTGATGAGGTGTATGAAAGATGATATACCCCTGTCCTTGCAACAAATCTTAAAACGATCTTGTAAGTAGGATGGCAGAGTGAGTAAGAACAATTTTATAAGAGCATCCTCTCCTCCCAATTTTATCTCGCTCAAATACTCCAAAAAATTTATGATGTGAGGAGTTGGGAGCCCAAAAAATGTCAGAGAGTTGTTTAGCCATTTTGTATCAAAGTAATTTGGGTATCCTTGAAAACCTATGAAATCAATACTCAGATACATTTGTTCCCAGTGTGCCATGATCCCATAACTTGGAAATATCACAGAAAGTAAGGCCTGAGAAATATTAGTTTAGTCGCCAGATAATTTACCTGAAACTATCAAAGGATAAGGGAAAAGACCCTAGTGGAGTCGCCAGGTAAGCTTGCAAGATAAGGCTCTGAGGCAAGGCTTACCGAAAAGATTTGTCATCTGAGGAGAATTGACTCAGTGTTCCCCAACAATGACGCCAAAATGTTATCGCACAGTTTGTAGTTAGGTCAAATGACTAGAAGGTAGAGGCCGAACTGGCGTAACAGGAACCTACCCTACCCAATGTCACCACAATGGGGAGGTTCTTTCTATTCAGGGAGGTTAGCCCAGGGGAGACGTCCCAAGTAATCTGGGGTTTTGAAGAGGCCAAAGTATAAAGGTAAAAGTAAAAGTTCCTCTTCACAGGTTACCACCAAGATCAGATAGTCCGGCTAATCAACCAATAATGAAGTGTAGCCCCAAATGAGAACACCTGCCCGGAACAAGACAATAGAAAAATAATATATGCAGGCTATAATTCAGTGGGTTAGTACTTCATATAACTATCTCATATCAATATGCAAGAAATTAAAACAATAGATATCAATGAGATCAACGTTTATCAATATAGCAGTGGAGTAATATCAATTCATCATTAAATATTGAGATGATGTAGCCAACAATTTATTTAATCAATCCCTTACTCAATAAATGCTCTTAAATCATATACTAATTTCTTATCAAAGACATGTGCTGTGTCAAGATGGAATATCCAAGTATGACGTCAGCCTAATTAGGGTTAGCTAGTTAGTTAGGGTTTCAAATTTAAGAGTTTTAAGAAGTTGTTTGTGCACTATCACTTCAATGCTATGGATCTAAGATTAGTGCCTAGGGGTAAATTGAGTCAATTAAGGAGAGGACGCAAAGTTGAAGGGATAAAAGGCTAAGGATGAGAGGGAAGGGTTCTAAGGTGCTGCAATGGCAAGGTCCTAGAATCAAAACCCTAGGGGAAAGAGGCTCACTCTGGTGTTGCTTAAGCAAGGCCTTGTGCTCTTTCCTCCTTCCTTAGGTCAAACTTGGCAAAATGACTAGCA
>SNQJ01S0090493.1:16358-32956 GCA_010110895.2 Picea sitchensis | reverse complement strand
GCAGACTGAATAACGACAAAAACTTCCACAGGAAAAACTCCTTTTGAGCTGGTATATGGACTTGAAGCAAAACTTCCAGTGAACCTCCAGATTCCTATCCTTCGTTTTGCTCAACAGTACACCACAGATGCAGAAAAAATCCATGGAAGGATCAATCAGCTAATAGAGCTGGATGAGACAAGGAGGAGTGCCTTTGGTCAAATGGCAAGAAATCAAGAAAAGATAAAGAACACCTTTGATCATAAAGCCAAGGAAAGAAACTTCACCAAAGGAGATCTTGTGTTGCTGTGGGATAAGAGAAGGGAAAAACCTGATATGCACAAAAAGTTCGACAGACTATGGGGAGGTCCTTATAAAATCATGAGTTGTGTAGATACGAATTCTTTCAACTTAGAGACCATGGAGGGAGAAGTCCTGAAGCTACCAGTAAACGCTTTACATATCAAGCGTTACTACCCACAAGAAACCTGACATCACAGGTAAGTACATGTAAGTAGGCATTCTTCGTGTACTATACCATTTGCATTTCATGTTAGTTTGCTTTCACATTTGCATATTGATTCTTTTACTTCAGTTTATATATATGTATGTATATGCGGGGTGGAAATACCACCCCATCTTTTTTATTGATGCCCCTACCGAGTTGAGAAGGTCTACAAGTTATGCTAGACATGTTGAGGTTCTCATGCGCTCTACGATGAGCACATGTCCCCGAGTTGGAGCCAGATGTTATCCCCGATTTTTAGGGATAACTAGGAGATCATGTCTCGAGGCCCACGGGTCCTAGACGTGGAGTAACGAGAGCAGGAATTACCTGAGCATGGCCCTGGAGGGCCCATCCTTTTCTTCTTTCGTCAGATTCGCCTTGTCAGCAGCAACAACATCCATCACCATCAGCTTGGTCTTGTATCGGAGAAGGCTCTTGCTCCATGAGGTAATTGGTCCATGTATAATGGTATGTGTCACCTTTGATCATTATAACCTTTAAATGTATGCATCTAATTCCTTTTATTTCTGATAACTGCTTGGATCTTACATTGACCCACTTGACCATGCTTGGGGAGATTGACTGGGTACCCTAGCAAGCCTGTACCCATAGGTTTTGGTTTGCCACTGGGGGATTTTTGAAGAGCCACCGTCCGCTCCCACCATACCACTACTTTTGCATCTTATCTCCTGCTCATCTGTCCCATTCCCCTGTCTGTTCATTAGGATGATCTGTTTGTGGGGTGTCACCTTATCTTGTGGGAAGAAGGGGCTAAAGGCCCAGAAGGTAAAAGCAGTTGGTAAAAGATAAAAGCCTAGAAATAAAACCTCGAGATGCTTCACCCAGGGATTCCCGAGAAGGCAATAAAATGCCTCTCAGCAAGAAACAAGAGGGACCCGAAAAAATAACAAACAAGACCTAATCAAGAGGATAGGGGGTTTCATCATGAGCGAGCCTATTATGTTCATGGGTATCTGACAGCATGACATTGCCACCATCTGGTTACCACGCCAGGGCAGTGACCTTTGGTTGCATGGCCAAGGGAAAGGGGGTCTCATCACGAGCCAACCTTATCATATTTGTGAAAGTACTTGTGGGTAACACTGTCAGCTATGGTCACTATGCCAAGGCGGTGTCCTCTAGTTAGCCCTTGAATAAAAAAGAAAAGAAGAAGAAAAAGAAAATAAAGAAAAGAATAAAGGCAAGAAAGGGCTTGGAAAAAATTGCATCCATGACAGGTACAACTCGCCTTCTACAAAGGCACCCACAGGTAATAGCATGCATCCCTGGCTCTCACACTACCCGTACGTCTGGACATCCCTTAGCCACATCACCTCATTTACATGGCTTGGATGAAACCCCTGGGAAACTTTCCTTTCCTTATGGATACTTGCCCAATAGGGTGTCTTGTCCTTTTCCTCAACCTTGTATTGTAGGTTTTTGAAAAAAAATTGCATCCATGACAGGGTACAACTCGCCTCCTACAAAGGCAACTCCACAATAGCATGTATCCCTGGCTCACACTACCCGCAATGTCTGACATCCCTAGCCACATCACCTCATTTACATGGCTATTTGATGAAACCCTGGGAACTTTCCTTCCTTTCCTTATGGATACTTCTGCCAATAGGGTGTCTTGTCCTTTTCCCCAACCCAGGCTTGTAGGTTTTTGTAGAGTCTTGAGCTATTGAATGATATATCAGTGTTTTTATGCATATGTTTGATAATAATGAGAAATGTGATTAACATTGTTATGATCCCTGTGACTAATGAGCCCATGGAGGGCGTAGTTTTGATGTGCGGGACCATGCTCAACGGACGGACAAGGTACCACTTTGACCAGTACACATGGGGAGATGATTAATTCAGACCTCCAAGGGGCTAAAGAACCCATTAGATGGTTGCTAAGACCCCCATCAGAGGGGCAGCGATAGGACAACATTTGACCAAGGTTTTGCACCAGAGAAGAAACGGATGTTTTACCAGAGGCACTTTGGCAGAGCCTGCCTAGGGGGGATGACCCTTTCAGTGGAACGTTGGTTTTGAAGTAAGTATTCCCTGATATATATAGGGATAACTAGAGATCATGTCTCGAGGCCCACAAGTCCTAGACATGGAGTACTGAGAGAAGGATTGATCTAAGTATACTTGAGGGCCGATCTTTCTTCTTTCTTCGCCAGATTTGTCCTGTCAGCAGTAGCAGTTTCATCACCACCGGTTTGGATCTGCATCAGAGAGGACTCTTGCCCATGAGGTAATTGTCCAAGGTATCATGGTATGTGTCATGTTTGATCGTTATAACCTTCTTATATATGTATTTAGGTTCCCTTTCATTTCTGATGACTGCTTGGATCTTTTACACTAATCCACTCTTGACCATTGTTGGGGTGGTTGACGGGGTGACTTAGCAAGTTTATATTCATGGGTTTTGCTAGCCACCAAAGGGGATTTGCAGAGCTATCATCCCATTTCACCATTTTATCATATTTACATCTTATACCCTCGCGACATCCATCCTGACTCTCTAGTCCCACTAATAGGATGACCTTTGGAGGGTTACACTTTGTCTCATAGGGTAAGAATGGGCTAAAGGCCTGTGGGGTAAAAGCAACAGAAAGATAAAAGCCATGGAAATAAAACCTAGAGATGCTTGCCCAGGATCCCCGAAGGCAATAAAAGGCCTCGATAAGAAACTAAAGGGACCCTAGAAAATAATAAAACAAGACCTAACCAAGAGGATGGGAGGTCTCATTTATGAGCCAGCCTATTATGTTCATAGGCATCCAAGAGGTATGGACATTGCCATCATCCGTCACCACGCCGTATGGACCTTTAGTTGCAGGGCCAAGGGAAGGGGGTCTCATCACTTGTTCTTTATCATTCTCGTGAAGATACCAAGTGGCAACATCACAGCTCGGGTCACTGCCAAGGCAATCCTCTCAGTCAGACCTTTGCCAATAAATAAAAGATAAAGGCAATAAAGGGGTTTTGGAAAAATGCATCCATGACTCTGCACAGCCTCTATTAAAGGCAACTCCACAGACAACACCTTCCCTTGGTCTTATTATGATCGACATCCCTAAAACCATATATCACCATAAAACATAGCTTGAATGATCTTCTAAGGAAATCCTTCCATCTCTTGTGGGTGTTAGTCCAATAGGTTGTTCTATCGGTTTCTTCTCAGGCAAGAGATCTGTAATATCTTTGAGCTCTTGATGATATGTTAGGGATTTCATGCATGTATTTGATAACTTTAATGATGAAATATGATTGCAGTATTGCTTATGATCCCTAGGACTCCGATGAGCCCATGGAGGGCTTAGTCTTTTATGTGCAAGACCATACCCATTATTGTGTACCAAGTGATCCCAGACATGGGGATAAGGATTAAGGTTCTGGACTCCATAGTCAAGAGCCCATCGATGGTTGTTGGATGGCGAGGTGGACAACATCAAGGATGAGCTCCCTTGCACCTAAGAAGCACAAGGATATCCTTGCCGTGACACCTTTGGGCGTAGATCAACCTAGGGGGATCACCCACCGCAGATGAGATGTACGAGGGTTTTCGATGGACAAGACACCTGTGGCAAAGGCCTCTGACGTTTCTAGAGCATGTACAGGCCGTGGATCATTTGGCACGTGTGGAAGCTTTGCAGGAGCCCTAGAAGGGCCAACGCTTTGCCTATCGATACCGATCTTCCCAAAGGGCCAACATCTCCTGAGGGCCCTCGACGCCTTTAGCCTATAATTTTGAGATTTTAGCATTTAATGTGACAAATAATGTAACTATTGTTAGTTAGCCTGCCTACCGCTTTAACTATTGCTTTGTAATTAGTTGTCATTTGAATGAGTAAATAGAGGACGAACCCTATTTTGAACATATCAAACTCCACTTTTGTGAGAGGATTACTTTTTAGTCTTTTGTCTTTGTATTTGGCTCTGGAGTTGAGGCGCTACACTTGAGGAGGATCATTTTGGCATGTTTATGGGGTTTTTATCATTGGAAGGCTTACAACTAGGGTTTGATTAGTCTTCATTGATTTGTAAGTATTTATCATGCAAAACTTCTTGATTGAATGGTCAGAGGTTAAATATCTTACTTTTATGTGGTTACATTGTTATTTTGCTTAATCATTGAAACTCCTCTGTGAGCACACAAGTAGGTCCTGCTTCATGTCCCCATGATAGAAAAAACTTGTTTAGCCATTTGATTAAGGAGAATATAGCCTCAGCCATTGCTACACTAGTTCCCCTTTTCTCTGAGTTAGATTTGGAACAAATTGAAGAAAGAAGACGCCTCGGGCCTAATTGATTTTACACCTAGGGGTTTGACTTCAGGGTTTGAAAGCCTTGGCCCTACAACACTTTTCAGCCCTAGATTTATGTTTTGAAGCTACCGTTTTTGCCAAAGAGTCTTGAAACAGGAGGAGCATGAGGCCTTGCTTAAGCAACAACACCGCACGAGCCTCCTCCCCTTAGGGTTTTGACTTTGTGGCTCTTCCATTGCAGCACTAGAAAGTTTTAACTCTCTCGTACTTAAATTTAGATCCTTCCAAGCCTTTTAGCCTTACCCTTGACTCCATTTACCCTAAGGCACTAGTCTAAAAACTCAACGCTGAGTCTATTGTGTTAAAACAACCTTTCCTCAAACTCTTAAATTGAAACCCTATTCAACCCTAGCTGCACTAACCCTAACCTAATCCTATGATCTAATGCCTTTGCCTCTTTATTTGAACTTTTGCTTGGTCTAAAACTTGTTGCTAGGTCATCCATTGATAGACATAGAAGTGTTGAGCATTTTCATTGGCATATTTTACAAAACGTCCACCCTTTCGGGCTTCTACCAAACTAATCCCAGAATAGGGTCAATGGACGGCCACCCTTAGTAGTCTTGATGCAACAACATTTTATGTGAGCATATTTATGGTATTTAATGCATTGTGATAATTCAAAGATTGATTTTTGTACATTGAATGCCTCTATCATTTGGTATTTATTGAAGAAGTAATATCTAAGCCATAGTTTTTATTGCAATCATCGACTTCATCAATATCAATTACTTTTATTTATGCTCATGTGTATTTTATATTGATAGTCATTGACAATTGAAGTACTAACCAATGCTTGCACATTTTAGTTTTATCATTGCTCACAACTTCAAGTAAACAAATTCCTTTTCGCGGAATACCTCTCTTTAACTATCTCTTTTGGCTAATCAGGAAGGGAAAAATCTACCTTAACTTTGAACCCTAATTCTCGACTCTTTTCCTTTCAAGACTTCTGCATTACTAGGATTTCGGGATTTAGCTACACCGAAAGATCCCATCGAGGTGACAAGCAGTGGGGAAGCTCCCTCGCTTAGCCAGCTTTGGTCCCTACCTTCCAACCATTTGATCTATACTACAAACTGAGCGATAAAATAGGAAGGATTAGAGCGTCCCCATCCTTACCATGACACCATCCAACTTTATGGTCATTCTTGGAGGCAGACTGGCCAGCAGATCGCAGGGCATATTAGAGAGTCCTAGCTAACGTTTTTCTCCCCTCGGTGTTGCTGGGAAATAATAATTCCTACGTAATTAGCAAGCTAGGGCTGGAACTTGTACGCCAGATCATGACCTCAAAGAAAACACTCTTAACCTATCACCCCAATACCCAAAACCCCTTTCACACAATGCTAATGGAAAATACCTATCAACCTTTTATATCGACAGTTTGATGTAGGATCTCGATCAAGGGCTTTTATTCGGCTTTGCTTTCTCGCTGTTCTTCCAAAGACAACTCAAGAATCAAGACAAAAACACCACGCATGCATGCTATTTTCTACCTAAGGGTTAGATATTGCTTAAATCAATAAAAATATATATCAATTCGTATTGGACTCGAAAAGTATCCTTTTATTAATCTCAAGATGAATCAACTTACACAGTCGATAGAGACCTATTTCACCGCTCGATCCTGATCCTAGGTCTTCCCATTTTGTCCTCCAACTGATTTGTTTGAATTCTCCTTAAGCTTGAGGAAAGGCTAAAGGGTTGGGACAAAATGATTTGCAATTAAGCGTAGCTTTTGCTATCTTTTTCCTCTTTCAAATAGTACCCCCACCCCTTCCTTTATAGGCCAGAAAGGGCTAGATATTTGGTCAAGTGACCAGTTATGGGTGGTCAAACGGTTTATACAATTACCTGGAAATTTGTATTATGTCTGCAACTTTCCATTTTTTGTGCTTTGTTAGGTAAACGGGAGCTGTAGTAGGCCAGCCAGCATCCAACGCGTGCAGTAGTAGGCCTCCCAGCTGCTCCAACACGCAAGCAAGTAGTGGGTTAGGGCGCTTGTCACTTTCTCAAGAGGATTTTTAAAGAGGTTTCTCAGCCGATGTTTCGGCAATGAAGGGCAATGAGTTTCGATGTGCCGTAAGCTAAGTGTATGGTGAAATTCTTAGGTTATAACAGATGCCCCTAATGTGAGAGGGGTCGAAGAGCATCTGATGTCCGAAACACATTACCAATTCTTCACCAATCAGACCGATATGTTGAATGAGTGAGCCCGTGAATCGAATCGAGGTGCCATCCAACAAATATCAAATGTCTCACCGAGGCGGCATACCCATGTCGGATAAAATAGAACCATGGTTACCAATCAACTACACCAGATCCATGTCAAAGAACTATAAAGAGAAGCCGCCGCATCACACGTACGGAGCCACATCTTGGAAATCAAAAAGATATGAAAGTATCCATCATCTCCCGTAAGATGATTCCGCTCCCGATGGTCGGTGACCGTAGGCTCGAAAGCAACAACTTCAAAGTCTTCTAAAACCCGGGTAGGAGGTAATATGAGTGTACCCACCGTGACTACCCGTAGGTCTTCGAAGCGGTTCTAAGCAGTGACTTGATAATCTTGATGATCTGACTAAAGGCTTCAGTGATTTCAAAAAAAAGACTTGATTGGATCGGCTCAGATGGCTCCGCATGCTGACAAGAGACATAATGCATGGGCTCAATTCGGGCTTAGTAACAAACTTCCCTTTGACAAAAGCACAAAATATGATCAAACTCAGGCAAAGATATGTTAATCGTAAGTCTACGAGGCAGGAAGCAACGCAAAACTCTCCATATGTTTGGAAGAGTAACCAAATGGTGGAGGACACAACTCTATATAACGAAAGCAAAGCTTCCTACAATATACTACATCCCAAGTCCGATGAATCAACCCATTATTAGTGTTTTTTGTCCAAGGGCGACTCATTATGTCGCCAATAAAGAAAATACTTTTCCCATCCTTTTGGGTATATTTGATTTTTTGTTCTTTTGTTGACGGAAAAGAATGAATACATGCTATTAAGGAGGAACGTAGTATAGAAAACATACAAGCTCAAGGCACAAGGACAAGACTGATGTTCTAGGAAATAATATCGAAAAATCCTCCAAGGGTCAAAGGTGTCAAAACGCATCTAAATCGCTACTAGTCGAAGGTAAAGGATGATGCTGCTGATAGAACACACAATGGTAATTCGCCCTTCGATGTAAGTTTAACTATTCCAGAGAAGGTAAACTTGCTTTTCATACGAGAGTCCTAAAAAGCATAAAATGAACCCATTGGGGTACCTTTTTCAATAGTCTAGTCTTGCCCAAAAGGATAACTAGCACCCACTGTGACGTCAATTCAAACCATTTTAATGAGTGTGAAAAAGGACAAGATCACCTATGATTTTTTTTTCACCCTTTAAGGAGTTTGAAAAAGCTTAACTATGGACTCAGTTTCTTTTCAGAGATTTAGTCCCTCAAACCAAAAGGAATAAAATTATACCCAGGATACTCTTCTAAAGAATTCATTATCTAATAGAGTATTCCTTTGTTCATTAGCTGACCATCCTGACCTAAAAGGGTAAACTACCGACAGACTGACTTCAAATTTTAGTCTCTAACGATGCGGAAGGGTCACAAGATCGCTTTCAGTAGTCTTTTTCATTTTTAGAGGGTCTAAAAGGGCTTAAAAGGAGACCCGCTTAAGGAATGTTCTTCTCGACCAATTTAACGAAAGTGAAGAAACAAGGTCACTGCAATCTTTTCATCTTTAAGAGTCCGAAAAAGGGCTTAAAGAAGACTCCATATAATGATTACTTTTCTCAAGCATCCGGACAGATCGAAAAGCATAAATACAATCCGCCGGATGTTTCTTTTGGGTCAAAGCGAGCTTGAAGAACAAATAGAAGGTAGCCCATGATCGCATACTTTGTGGGTCGACAACGTATCACTTCGGTGAAGACCGTGTGGAAAACGCTGACGAAATCTTTGAAAAGATCTGTAACTGACCTCTTTGGGAGCAATCCTCGACCTAAGACATTCTCCACTCTAATGTGGTTCTGAAGATATTTTAGGTATAGTGGCAGCCGATAGTCGCCCATATTTCCCTCAAAGATAAATTTCCGTAGCTAAGAGTTTACCGGGACATGGTCGATTCCACATGGTGATAGTGAATTCTCCGCCCTCGATTCGGCTTAACTCGAGGAAGATCCGATGAAGATCGTCCTAAGGTTTGTCCAGAATAGTCATCGCCTCGATTACTGCTTCATCAGAAGGCAAGATTAAGTCTAACGGTAGTAAGAGAATCATGATTTCTCCGTGATAGGTTTCTGTGAAGTGGATCCAACTCAAAGGGAGTCGATCGTAGAGTATCAAGCGTACGGACTAAAGAGTATGTTATTTCGCCGTCGACAAGGGCATGACATGCCTGGAGTGCTCCCTGCCTCATCCATCGTGTACGATGGGGAAGGAAGAATCCATGGATCTCTAAAGTAAGTCGTAAGTGGAATCCATCTAAAACGGGGAAAATCTCAAAATTCTTGTGGTGAGTCGATATAAATCCGATTATCGCCTCACAGGAGGTGGTAATCGAAGGTACCCATCAGATGGGCACAAACCAACTCCTACATTAACTACACCGGGCTTGAGGATTATTCATCATGGGAACCGTGGATGCCCCAAAGGTTAATTGGTCTAGAGAAGGACAATTGATCATCGACTTCATCCAAATTCTTCATGGGAAAACAATAAGACTAAAACTCAGAGTTTAACGACGCTTTCGTATAGCATAAGGCGTAACCACGACTCAACAAGAGATTGTAGTCAAGGGGGGCATCAACCACCTTCTATCGACGACACCCGCCTTTTCCCCCTGTCCCCATGTGGAAAGAAGGAATGATACCATGTGGTCGGAAAGAACCATCATCGTAACGCAGTGAGGAGAGTAGGTGATAGAGACAAAAAAAGTTGGCCAATAGCCTTCCAACAAGACAAAAAAATCACGCATGTCGAGGCACCCTAATCAACCACCATACATAAAATATTTCGGGTAAAAGTTTTCATGGGATGAGCCATCAATATCCAAACGTTAATGCAGTAAGGCAAATGAGGTTTCAAGTCAAATGATCTAACATGATGGTACCCGGGTTTAAATTCTCAGTAGAGCCTAAAGCAACAAGGTTTCCTCCGAGTGTATAACTTTGGAGGACCTCCTGTGTTTGACATAGCACAAGGGGTTTGATAAATCTTCCACCACGTAATTCTGGGTGGCCCTTTGGCGCTTGGATTGTGAGAAGTTTCCTCTTTAAACGCGACCCTTTGGAATGCACATTGTTTCACCCAACATCTTCTCGACCAGATAAGAGATGGATCTCTGCTTTCTGTCTCTCAAGGGCGTTTGGTTTGCTATAGTCGTGTGCTCCAGTCGTTATTAAAGCATCACTTAACCATATACACGCTCGGGCTAAGAGGTGAATTGTTTGGGGGAGGACAGGTTTCCTGGCTCCTCCCTTCGGCACTTGTAGAGGCTTGAGTTAAATTTTTCCCATGCCGAAAGAGATTGGTCAACACGGCTTGTCAAGAGTTGTGTGACAAACTTGTATTCTACAAGCCGAAAAGTATTAGATGGCTCCAGTGGTTCCCATTACGCGTTGCTACAATGATACCTCACTTTTTCCATGGTGCCACGCCAAAGATTATCGGGTTTCTTTATCCCCTACCCTTCTTATGCTGTTTTTCCTCTGCCGTCGGCTCTCGCTAGTCGTCCGCACGGAGTGTACTTCCGACGTCTGGGGAGGAGCAACAAAGCGAGGTCCGGCCGGCCGCTAAAATGTTGTATATAGATAACCTGCACCATTTTGTCAATCGTTGGTTTGTGTCGAACCAACGATACCATCTGCATGTGGTCCACCGGGTTCGGTTTTATCCAATATCGATCGAGTAATCCCATGATGCTAAAATAATAAACTAGATCGAGAATAGATAAGCTCAAACCGTTGAGCCCTCATAATGGCGTCCTCTTCAGAGAAAACTCCCGTATTACATCGCCTTCGGATAGTTGCTGCATTTCAAAGACTTAAGGAACCACTCGCCGTGAATGCTGGTGGGAATGGTACTTTGATAAGACTCTTTCTACGTCGCCACTCTCGGATATGATCGAGATATGGTCCGTCGCCTCGGGCTGAAATTGGCTAGCAAACTCGCATATCTACGCCAGATCTCACGTAACCGAAATGGTTAAGGGAAGGCCATCGCCACCGGGCCAAAAGTAGAGTATTGTGAATGATCAAGCTCTATGTATCATTTCGCAGCACTCCCCATCGAGCGCTGAAACAATCGCACCGGATCTGAGTCATCTTTCAATGATAGATGAACACCAAAGGTGGAAAGTGAACAATGCGATCACCGATCTTCATTTACCTCGAACTTGGGAATGTTCGGCAACTTGATGGCATAAGAGGCCAACGGATCGACGCCGTGTGTGATAAAGATCATTTAACAACCGGTATCAAATCCGCAAGTAACGCCGCCAAGAATGGTAGTTTTGGTTGTTGGTTATAACCATGGAAAAATGGGCCTGTAGTTTGACTTGAACCAGGTTGCCAGGAAAAGTCATATTTCGGTAGAAACCATGGCCCCGACTGTAAGGGTTTGCATCCGTGTGGAGACATCAGCTATCGACTTGGCAAAGGACATATAGGATGTTGGGCATTCATTGTGTTTGACTGGACTTTGGGAAGGATTACTCCATACCAGTCCTGTTGGGATAGGCATAGAAGTATGTCCAGGGCTCCATTGACTGTGAAAAGAATTACCCAAGAACGACATCTAGAGGAAGGAATGGATTCTTGTCCTGAGTTCCAACGTCCCGGTAAATGTGCCCCCCAGCGCAGGAATAGTTACATGTGCCCAGGCAGGACTGCCCAAAATGGGTGTACCCCCGTGACAGGAAAGCAAAGGATGGAAGTGTTAGCTACCAAATGTCCTGCCTCCAAACAAACTATGGAAAAACTACCTACCGAGTTTGGCGCAGTGTCCCTCGATTCCGGCCCCACCGAACTTCTTTTTGTGTGCAGTCGCCGGCGGACTGTTGATGCGGACCCCGTTTAAGGGGATGAAGGAGATATGACCTCCACCGTAAGGGAAAAGCATTGAAAGGGATAGGAATGCCCTCAAGTTAACCTTGCAGAGGAGCATTAGAACTCCCTACCCCAAGACCTAAATCATGTAGAGTGGAGTAGGAAATGAAATAGTTCATATCAAAGCCAAGCATACCGTATGAGAAAGGAGATCCTGTCATATTCTGAGTAAATGAAGTAGTGATCACCACCATAGAAAGAACCAAACCACTGACTGAAGTAGAGGTGGTCGATACCATAGTGGCTCGGACCGACGACAAAGGCAAGTTAGGAGAAGCTTCTCCGCGGGTAAATGAATCTAAGTGATCTGAATGGAAGCACCCCAAAGGAAGTAATAGTTGTTGCCATAGTCGTGAGGCAATCGACAGGGCGCTCGTAAAATTGAATTGGAACACAATCCTGCGGCCAAGTATCAGTGCTTGAGGTTTCAACCAATCCAAGATTGGTGGTCAATTCCCCGGAGTTGTTCGCTCACCGGTTGAACCCAAATATTTCAAAGACCCTTGTTATTCAGCTTCCACCAATGGTGGCTGGGTAATTCCAAGATAACCGGCCAGATGCCCGTGACCAGGATCGGCGGAGCTCCTAATCCTCCACCGTGTGAGAAGATCTAATGGTTAACGCTTAAGGTATTCTACATGAACAAACAAGAATATCTTTACACTCAAAAGAAGCCCCTATGAGATAAGACAAGCAAACACTCAACTATTTTTGAAGAACAAGCATAAATAAATCAACACTAGAGCAACTTGCCTGCAAGTGAAACCGGGACATCAAGCACCCTCCTGCATATACTTCAAGAAAGCTGCGGCCCGACAAGTTCCACCCTAGGTATCGCGTATACCCCGCAATACCCGTATGTCCCTTGAAAAGATTGGCAACTAGTTTGCCAACACGTGAATAGTCACCAGGAAGGTATAGTCGACATTCGGGATTGAACATATGGGTAGTATATCAAAGTCCGAAGATCTTCAAGAGGAACAAATAAAAGTGGACCGATAATACTTTTGAGGACCTCAAATGGATTTGATACCTATGAAGCTCTGTGGAAAATGCAGTCGACGGAATCCCAAAACAAGCTTTTTTCGATATGTGTTCTCCACTATGCTTGGTCCAGCTTTGGAGGGGTTATCTCCGCTACCTTTCCTTACGCGACCTCGTGTTTAGCCCCTGTGTTAGAGTGGGGTCCCGGATAACTTTCCGTAACTGGAATTCTACACTCCCTATGACAGACTCCGATGTTTGGTTTGAGTGGCCTTGGAGAATTTGCTCTCCAAACTATTCCAAGGCCCTAGTCCTGAGCTAGTGAATGAACCCTGCAAACAAAAAGTCTAATAGTTTTTAATTAGCGTTGCGTTTAATGGGCTTTTTTACGTCACAAGGTATGAAGGTGAAACTGATGGTGTGTAAAGACTCAAAGCAAAATGAACAAGAAATGCTTGGAAACAAAAACTTTTACAAAAAATGCAAAAACCAGCAACTTTTCGACAAAAAAGACTTCTTTTTCTTTTCGAATTTTCTAAGATTTCATGCAAAAAACTTATGAAAAGAGACTTCTTCCTAGCTACTGATGCAACAACACAATCTTCAAACCAAGAAGAAAATGAAAAAGAGAATTTTTTTTTT
Source organism: Picea sitchensis (assembly GCA_010110895.2). NCBI lineage: Eukaryota > Viridiplantae > Streptophyta > Pinopsida > Pinales > Pinaceae > Picea > Picea sitchensis. The sequence continues at coordinate 19,397 of SNQJ01S0090493.1, read as the reverse complement.
ATTTAATTGCAAGATAAAGCAACAAAGGGAAAATACCGACAAGCACAAAACCAAGAAAACAAAATAAAATTCTGGCTTAAAGCGCAGATCGCAAAGAACCAGAGCAAAGACACTCAGAGGAAATCAAGAAAGCACCGATTCTAACACTTGTCTAAAAACCATAAAACAAATTTTTCTTTTGTCTTTTCTATCAAACATCAACTAAAAAGAAACACCGGGCTAAGGGTAAGAGGCCCTAACCTATTGACTGTGCAGCCCTAGACTCAAAACCCCTGAGAGGAACACTTCTCACCACAAGAGGGGATGACTACCCCACCCAGGCTGCAAAGCAACCAATCAAGCCTGCGACTGTCACTACAACAGCACGCGTGCAAACGCGTGCTGAGCTATAACAGCGCGCAGGTATCCGCGGGATAAACTTGAACAGGCCGCGGGTCTGTATAAAAGCTAAGACAAAATAAAACACAGGCATCCCAGACCTGCAAAAGGCCTCTGGTATTAACAACCAGGGTCTTTTAAAGACTTGGATGCTTCTTTAACAGAAAAGAAAAACAACTGCAAGAAATAACAACATGCAAATAAGGCAAACTGAGACAAGACTATGAACCAGAAAGACTCAGACAAGATCCAGAAATCCCCCTGAGAATGTAGAATTATGACAGGGAAGAGGAGGACAGCCTCTCAAGCTCTCTGACTCTTACACGCTACTGAAACCAATACAACAAGCGTTCAAACGCGGGCTATAGACTGTTAGGGCGCGGGTTACACGCGTGCAGGCCTTCTGCAGGCCGCGTGTACCTCTGTGTGTCCCGATAGTAAATGTCAAGCAACAATCAAGGAAAAAACTGGTATTAAGAACCAGGTTCCCTGCTAGCTCTGACCTAACAGAAAACAAACAAACAAAGAAACATAGAATCTACTCCTTTAAACTACCCAAAAAACCTCACTTAAATCTGGAAACCCTAAGAGTACTATCCCCAGTGGAGTTGCCAATTCTGTTGTTGGGAAATAATACCCTACGGACTAACAAGCTAGGGTTGAACTTGTATGCAGATCATGACCTCAAAGAAAACACTTTTAACCTATCACCCCAATACTCAAACCCCCTTTTCACACACAAGCATGAAAAATACCTACTAACTTTTTTATATCGATGTTTGATGTAGATCCTCCGTTGCGCTTTATCCGCTTGCTTTCGCTGCTCCTTCCAAAGACAATCCTGCAATCAAAACAAAACACTACGCATGCATGCTATTTTTCTACCTAAGGGTTAGATATTAAGCATAAATCGAATAAAATATATATCACTCGTGTATTGGGACGGGAAAAGTATCATTTTATTAATCTCAAGATGAATCAACTTACAATAATGATAGAGACCGGCCACCATTCCTCGATCCTGATCCTGGGCTCCTCCGCTTCTTTGTCCTCCAACTGCTTTGCTTGAATTCTCCTTAAGCTTGAGGAAAGGCTAAAGGGTTGGGACAAACGGATTCAGCAATTGGGTAGAGTTTCTTTGCTATCTTTTTCCTCTTTCAAATAGTACCCCTACCCCTCCTTTTATAGGCTAGAAGGAGCTAGGGTTTTGGATGAACTCTCGGCCATGCATGGCTGGGAGTTCCAGTTAACTGACCCAAAGCTTTTCGTCCCGTCGACAACTTTCCTGTTTTTGTGCTTTTTTAGGTAAACGCGGGCTGTAGTAGGCCAGCCAGCATTCCAACGCGTGCAGTAGTAGGCCTACCAGCGTTCCAACACGTGCAGTAGTGGGTTAGGGCGCGTGTCACTTTCTCAAGAGGATTTTTGAAGAGGTTTCTCAGCAAATGTTTTGGCAATGAAGGGCAATGAGTAGGTTTGATGCCAGGTAAGCATGTATGGTGAAATTTAGGGTTATAACACCTGGATGTCTCATTTTCCCTAAAAGGGGCTAGCGCCTCCCTTGAAGGGGCTTTTACCTTTATTACAGCTCAGTTAGGGTTTTAATTTGACATTTTAATGTAAAAACAATATGATTTTAGTTTAAGGCCTTGTCGGCTAATTTTTATGACCTAAATTAATTAAAGGTCATTGATACAGTATATATTGAGGAGTTTTATCCTCATTTTGACAGAAGACACAACTCACTCTCCTAGTGAGATCTGAATTTTGCGCCCTTGTTGGGTATTTCATCTTTTGAGTGACGCGCACTTGTTGAAGGAAGGCTTTTCTTGGCATTTTTTGGCATTTCTCTTGAAGGAAGGTTTACAACTAGGGTTTGCAATGCTATTTCTTCATGATATGTAAGTGTTTTTTCTGCAAAACTTCTTAATTGAATGGTTGTAGTCTTATATTCTTGCATTTATTATAAATTTTGTTGATTTTAAAACCCTAGGGGACAAACACACAAGTAGGTCGTTGTCTCATGTCCCCTAAAAGAGAAATTCGCAGCCATTGAAGAAGGAAGGAAGAGCCTAGCCATTGCTACACTCTTTTTATTTCTTCCCTTGTGCTAGCTATGCATTTTAAAAGTCAAGAAGGAGGAGATGTCCCAGGCCCAGGTTATCTACACCTAGGGTCGTCCTTCTTCTAGGGTTTGGTGATAGGGCCTTGCCTTTGCAACACTCTCCCTCACCTCACTCTCGTGTCTTGATTTATCCTTTATGCTAGCCGTTTTGCCAAGTTTAACCTAAGGAAGAAGGAAAGAGCACGAGGCCTTGCTTAAGCAACACCGGAGTGAGCCTTTTTCCCCTAGGGTTTTGCTTCTGGAGCCCTGCCATTGCAGCACTTCAGAACCCTTCCCTCTAGTCCTTAGCCTTTTCCCTTCAACCTTGCATCCTCTCTTGAATTGACTCCATTTACCCTTAGGCACTGATCTTAGGTCTCCAACGTTGAGGTAATAGTGGTCAAACAAACTCTTAAAACTCTTATAATTTGAAACCCTAACTAACTACTAACCCTAATAAGGTTGATGTCATCCTTGGTTATTCTATATTGACGCAGGATTTTGTGTTGATAAGCAATTAGATGGTGTTTTGAAGCATTTATTGAGTAAGGGATTGATTG
>SNQJ01S0090490.1:20327-32957 GCA_010110895.2 Picea sitchensis | reverse complement strand
ATGTACATAATAGATTTAAAAGATATAATTCTTGAAGCAGAAAATTTAGATCAACATTATTTGCAAATAAAGGAAAACTTACAACAAGGTATTTTACAACATAAATTTAAAGATTATGAATTAAAAGAGGATGTAATCCTCTTGTACAGAGGCAAGGTGTATGTGCCAAATTTCATGGAGCTGAAAAATATAGTGCTAAGGGAAATGCACAATGCACCATATGCTGGGCACCCAAGATATCATAAATCCATTACAACCATAAGGAGCCAATACTTTTGGTCGGGAATGAAGAAAGAAGTGGATAACTACATAGCCTAATGTTTAGAGTTCTAAAAGGTGAAAACAAAGCACAAGCACCCAACAAGATTGCTACAACCATTGCCCATTCCATAATGGAAGTGGGAAGTGGTTACAATAGATTTTATTACAAAGATTCCCAGAACAATGAAGCAACATGACTCCATCATCATGGTGGTGGTGGAAAAATTGACTAAGGAAACACATTTTATTCCTGTGAAGGCAACACACAAGGCAACAAACATTGAAGATATTTACAAGAAGGAAGTTGTGAGGCTACATGGAGTGCCTAAAGCAATAGTTTCATACATAGATTCGAAGTTTACATCCAAATTTTGGCAAGGTTCGTTCAAAGGATTTGGGACAAATTTGAATCTTAGTACAATGTATCACCCAAAGTCAGATGGGAAAACAAAGAGGACCAATAGGATAATTGAAGACACGCTCAAAAGGTATGTGATGGATCAACCATCAAAATGGGAAGACTATATCCACTTAGTGGAGTTTGCTTATAATAATGGGTATCGAGCCTCATAAAAAATGAGTCCATTTGAAGCTTTGTATGGTAGGAAGTGTAACACACTAGTGATTTGGGATAACCCAGTAGACAGAGCCATCATTGGGCCAGATTTGTTAAAAGAAATGGAAGAGAAGATGACAAGGATCATGCAAAATTTAAAGGCTTCCCAAGACAAGCATAAGTATTATGTAGACAAGAACCTAGTCTTTATAGTTTTTAAAGTGGGGGAACATGTTTTCCTAAAAGTTAAAGAAAAAATACGTTCGATAAGATTGGATTGTTGCTCGAAGTTGGCAGCAAGATATTGTGGGCCTTTTGAAATATTAGAAAATATAGGGCCATTTGCACACATGCTAGCATTGTTTGCATCCATGAGAGTTCATAATGTATTTCATGTGTCATTATTAAAGAAATATGTGCCTGACCGTAACCACATAATTGATTGGATTGTGATCCGGGTGGAAAACGAAGGGGATTTCCAGGTGGAACTAGTACGCATCCTGGACCATAAAATCAAAGTGCTCCAGAACAAATCCATAGTGATGGTAAAGTTTCGATGGACATGCTACGGTCCTGAATATGCAACATGGGAGCATGAAGAAACCATGCGGGAGGAATACCCGTATATTTTTACCAATTTTGAAGAAAATAAAAGATGAAAATACAAGACTCCATTTTGGTCGCCTATGCTGATAGCCCTAACAAAATAATGGTGCAGCCTGATGGATTGAAGGTAGTGAAGGGGGCACATTCCTTTGGTCAACAGGTTGAGAAGAACAAGATATTATGGTTGGGACTGTTGTTGGAGGGTAAAGATTGCAGATTTTTTTTTCTCTAAGTATTGTGATGTAAATTTATATACTTATTTCAGCATGGTGTAATGCATCGAGGACGATGCACAACTATAGAGGAGGGAGATTGTAACATCCCCACTATAATCCCCAGTTTAATTAATGCATAATGTAGATATAAATGTGTCTATGGCCAAACAATGTAAATGCAAAATGTATTTCCTAAATTGTAAATAAATATAATGTAATACTACCTGTTGGGATATGGACATAGATGGGGGATAATTAATCCACAAGAGAGGGGCAATGCCTAGAGAGTGTCAAAGAGGGGTCCAAAGGGAAATAATTATGGGTATTAATTCATACCCACTTTTCTGAATTTTATTATCATGTAGGGAAAAATTCTATTTTTGGTTGAGTGTATGAGAGCCCAACCATTGAATACCTGTCATAGGGTGGGTATGAGAGTCACATACCATAGTTATTGGAGAGCACGGGGATGAGGTAAAATCAACATTGGGAAAAGTGAGCAGCCGACTATATTTGGGAAAGAGAGGAAATTCATATGGGTAGTAACATATAGTTTTTCACATTTAATTTTTGGGGAGGAACAACAAAGAGAAGAGGGGAGAAGAGATTGGGAGCTGGAACAACAAGGCTAGGCGAATTATGGATCATGATGGAGAATTTTTGGAGCATCTTGGAGCTGCAAATTGAAGATCTAGGTTGTCATGCCTGAAGAGTGAACTCATGGGTGAGTTGCACAATATCAACAAGTGTTTGTTGTTGTTTTTGCTGGTGGTTTTTCTAGTAGTGAGTTCCCTTAAGTTCCCAACAAAGAGTTTCCTAACTACATGAGCTAGAGAGACCTCGATTAACAAATGGGACACCCGATGGATTGAGAGTAGTGAAGGGGTACATTCTTTGGGTTGGGAAGGTCAAGAGGAAGAGAGCTGGAGGAAATCGAGTATAGCTGTAGGAGAAAACCAGTGGCTTGTGTGTTATTGAGTTGTGAGGGGACTGTGAGAGGCACCCTTATTTTGTGGATAACTAGCCCCATCTCAGGGGTGACTTGTTGTTGATATTTGGAACAACATGTCTATGGTTGGGTGGAACGTCCCTCTCAGGTAGTGGGTTGCACAAACTCTATTTTAATAGATAAGTGTTTATCTATTTTGCTAAGTTATTTATGAGTTCATTGTTGACGATAAAAATCACAACGAGGATTTTGCCCGCAAAGTATTGCTAAAAGCCTATTATTATAAGCTAATGATATATATAATACTAGTAGGTGGGACCCCCTTGTAGATTGGAGGATCAAATATATTCTTGTTACACATTTTATGCTAATGTTTGATGATGCTTACATGGTTCTACATGTTTGATGGGAAATGTTGGTTTTATTTGCGAGATAATTGCAGATGGATAATGCATGTTATGTGTTGGTTTTGTTGCTCTAAGCTCTAAATTCCATGTATGAATGGATGGTATTCACTGTTATTACAATGCTATTGGTGCCTTGATTCGTCACATGTTGTACCTGCACAAGACACATGCTAGTTATAACAAGAAACAAGACCAATATGGAATAAAATCTAAGAAAGAGGAGCTAAACTATACTATGCTATAATATATGCATTTGAAATTAAAGAAATGATGTTAGTCCTAACTAACAATGCTAGTGGCTTTATTGGAGTTATATGAAGGCACACTTGATATACGTTATGGTATGTTTTGGCAATGGTTAATATGATATTGGTGGTGCATTTGGCCAACAATGTATGTTAGTTTCGATGCATTGGATTAATGGAATGGATTAATTGTTGGATGGCTAGCGTGTACTACGTAATTGAATGATGAGAGGATGGAAGCGACATGCATTTACTGCATGTCACTCCATACTTCCCCCATTGGATGTCACCCTAGCTTGGCTATTGTTCAATTGTTTTTTGCTATGGTTAAGCTCCGATATTCAGGTGAGGAAGGAAACGCTCGACCAAGCTCGCATTTTTAAGGCCATTTGGTTACATGTATGTTTTTTTTCTCTATCCATGAACTCACTCTGTTTATGAAATAAATATTGGCTTGGTGATGTATTGGTCTGTGTTTTTCTTGAGGCTGGAAACTATGTAAACTCTTGGTGTTTCTTTGGAATGGTTGTTTGTGTGTTATTCATTGCAAATGAGAATTTTAATGGTTGAAGTCAAAACTTCATTAACTGTTCTAGTGGTGGAAGCCGTGAAGGCTCTCTGTTGTCTTTATGGGTTTTGTTGGAGGGCTTCATTCCATATGGACTTGCTGGTCGTCTCCGCACAGTCCTTGTAACCATACACGATCATATTTGTTGTTATGGGGTTGCTGTGTAATTTTTGAACCACCTTTGGGCCACTGCATATTGTTCTCCACCTGGTCGTGGGCTCGTTTTATGTTATTGGTCTCTGCACAGTTGGTTATGTTGGCTATTATGCCAAGAGTCTTGATTTAGGGTTGGTTGCTATTACATGGCTCTGCATTTATATCAACATTATTCATTTTTTTTGGGTAAACCACGAGGGCTATGCCCTACGTATTCTCGGTGTTATTGCTGGCCAGTAAGAAGCCTCTGCTCCTCTATTCATAGTCTCTCCTACGTGGTGTGAACTGTCACCCTATCTTGCAAGCTAATGGTTATGTAGCCTGTGTGTCCACCGTGTTGTCTTGAAGGGTTCTCACCTGTTGTTGGTATGGTCGAATCCAGTCTCCCTGTGTTGGTTCCACTGAGCGAACCCTTGATTATTTAGAGCTCGATTTTGATAAATTGAGCCATTTATATCTTCTCGGGTATCATGTTGACTGTTATGAGTTGGTGAAATAGCATCGACGATGGTTTTGATTGTTAGCTCGTCTCTGTTGACGGAGTTGATTACAGAGTTGTAAAAGGGAATGAAAATGAGCATACAATCACTGCCTCCTTTTGTGATAATAGTTGGATTGATAACTCAACATTGTTTTATGTTTTGATTCGGGGTAATTAGACATGTATAGTCACATAAATGTTTCTTTGCGTTTTGAGTGGTCTGTGTGTTCCTATAGTGTGGTATAAATTGTTTTGGTGGCTCCTGTGTGTTTAATATGTCCTGATCGAGATCGTTACAAATTGGAAATTTGATGTCAGAGACTTGGCTGTCTTCTGTGTATGTTATGGATATCGTGCATCGTATCGTTTGATTGTACCATAAGAGATGGGCACGGGTTTTATAATAGTATGGTTTCATGGAAATTTAATTGTTAAATTGGTTAGAGGAATGGAATCATACACATTTTTAAAAGAACACGTGCCTGTGTTTAATTCAAGGAAATAATTTATGGACAGTGGTTGATGGTTTTGATGCTGAACAAAGTTGAAACAAATGATTGTGTGTTCATTGGAATTTGTTTTAAATTTTAAATGGAAGAAGTGAGAGGAAACACAATTCTTACATAGGTTGTTTGGAAGGCATATTGTTTTGAGTATGATGACACTGTGTTAATTAAAAGTGTTAAAGATTTAAATGTGGACAATGAACAAGTTTAACACACAGTAATGGTTAAATTGACCACAATGATTGTTAATTGGTGCTGGGATAGTGGTTTTGAATACATAACTGTTTTATGGATTACTTAATTAATTTTTCGAACAATATCCACTCTTTTCCCCTACCATTATTTCACTTTTCTCTAATTACAATCCCCTTGCCTTCCCATATTCATTATCCACTCCCCGTTCCTAAAATTTAATTACAATTAAGGGAAACTCTGTATTTTGACAGTTTAAGATCAGAGGGATTATTACAACGATATATTCTTTGGTTTACAATTGATTGTTGTTGTCTATGAGCAATAATCATGATCTTTTCCCCCTCAATTTAACATTTTTCACTCAATACAACCCCTCACATATCCCCAAACCTTTGTTCACCCCCTGCTCATTGACAACTATTAAACAATTTGTATGGATTGGATTGCATGAGTCTGATATGTTGTTGAGCCAAAATTTATTTCATATTTTAAAAGAGTTGTCATGTATGGTTGTTAAAGAAACTATTTTCTAATCAATTATGCATACAGGAATGAGCCTTTTCAGTAGAGGTAGCCATGGCAGAGGTAACCGAGGGAGAGGTAATTGGAACAGGGGCCCTAGAAGGCCAAGATTCTCCATACACTTTGATGCAGACTCACAAGAGTTAGGCCATCTATTTCAAGTTGGGTTTTTTAATTGGATTGGGAAAGGAATGGTCCAACCTAGGCCCAAAAGGCCTCCCTTCCAAGCCCCATAGACCCCTGGTATCCCCGTGCCTCCTCATGTCTCATTGCAACCTGAAGTTCCCAAAAATGATCGATGACAAGAGATTGTTCACCCGACAGTCTCCCAACATTGTGGCTGGCCTAATTTGTCCTTACCTGCTCCCCCGCCTATCAATCAAATTGTCCAAGCTGCCCCTAACCACTCACCATTTCAGTCTTCCCATGCGAGCAAAAGTTTGAAAATTGAGGCCCACCATGCCCCTGACAAAGGAAAAGCCACTGCTGCCCCTTCCTCACCCTCCAATGGCTTTGATAAATCCGTGTCCTCCCACATGCATTTGAGAGATGATTGCTCTCATGTGATCAGTGAGATTAGGCCTAAAGGCTCAACACAACCTAAGGCAAATTTAGAGAGATCAAAAGGTGACAACAACAAGGAAAAAATTGCATCTCAGAGTGGAAAATATGGATTTTAAGTTTTTTATTTATAAATTGATGATAACAGTTGACTTTTGAAATTTTGGATATATGGGTAATATATTTTGGAAAAAATTTCAATTATTATTGAGATAAATTGTCAAATATGAATGTGATGATGGGAGTCACAAGAAGGAGTGTTTTGTTTAATTAACTAGTTGTGTTATGATTGTTAAAAGCTAAAGGGAGTCACAAGGGGTCCCACCTACTAGTTATTGTTTATTTAAAACCCATTATTATGATTTATTACTTCCCCCCCCTTAACTAAAAAGTTGGTTGAGTTTTTAGTTAACTTAACTAATGAAGTAGTTCAACTACTTCAACCAATTCCAATTTGCTTAAAGGAAAAAGAAAAGGGAGGAACAAAGGGAGAATATAAGGAGAAGCATACTAAGGTTGGATCTTTGAGTTTTTGTTGAGATAATTCCGTTTTCATTCATTCCTTAATTCATTAGAAGCCTAATTATTTTTTATGATAGCAGGGTCCTATTGTAGACAACAAGATTAAGGGCTGAATTACATCATTCAGACACTTGTTTTTCAGAGGTGTTGATCTATCCTTGATAGTCTGTGTAGACTTTTCTGTTTGTGAATTAGATTTCATGACTGACAAAGGCTATTGTGCCGAGTTGAGTGGGCAACAATTTGTGGCAAGATGATCCATCTTTTAAAGTTCATTTTTTGATTTTCTGTCAAAAGTCCTTTTGTATGTTTCATCGGGGATGTCTAAGTTTGACTTTGGTCCAAAACTTCCTCAGGAAATTTTGTAAAGAGAATGATTCTTTGATGAATTGGAATGAAATAAAGGATTGCTTTATGTCTCATCTGTTTTGATTATTGACTTGGTGTATTTACTTCTGTCTCTATATTTATTTCAACATCTGATATGTTCAGAAAATCACATAAATAATGATTTTTTCATCAAGGTTTTAATTATAAAAAAACATCCTAAGCACTTGTAAACAATACTTGTGAATTAGGATATCAATTTTGATGGCTATAAACATAAGGTGATATTTCCGTCTATCTTGCTTTAGGCAAGTATGATCTGAAAATGTTTGAGTAAGATCATTTCATATCTTTTCCTCAACATTCATGGTTGTGTGTAACATCCACATTATAATCCCCAGCTTAATTAATGCTTATGTGGATAGAATATGTGGCTATGGCCAAGAAATGTAATATGTGAATTATATTTCAATGTTTTAATAATAAAAATGTGATGTCAATTGCTAAGGGGACATGGATAAGAGATGGGGGATGAACTAATCCACAAGAGGGGGAAGTGTCTAGGATAATGGCCAAGAGGGGTCAAGGGGAGGATTACCCATGTATATCAATCTAACCCATTTCCCTAAACTTTCCAATTGTATATGAACCTTCTAATGTTTGATTGAGTGTTCCCAAATCCAATCATTGAATACATATAAGAGGGTGGGTGCGAGTGGTCACATCCTTCTGATTGAGTGTTTCCAAATTCAATCATTGAATGCATGTAAGAGGGTGGGTGTGAGTGGTCATATCCCAGAGTTATTGGGCACATGGGAGTTGAGTCAATCAACTTGGGGAAGAGTGTGAGTCAAGAAAGGCAAGCCACAAGAGAGGAATTTGTATGGTTTGGGATGACAGTCGGAAAAAAGGGGAAGAAAGAGAGATTGGGCTGATGTGGCCACGGAGGATGAATTCTAGAGCGCAACTGGAGAAAATTGGATCTAGAGAACTGAATAGCTCGATTTTCAGGCCGTAAGAGTGAACTCCTGCATGAGTTTCACTAAAAAAACAAGTGTTTTCTATTGGTTTGCTGATAGTTTTCCTAACAACAAGTTCCCTTGAGTTCCTAGCTAAGATATTCCTAGTTACCTATTCTAGAGAGACCCTGATAAACGAATGACAAATTCCTTGGGATATCCTTGATATCCCTTGGGTTAACCATGATAAATAAATGATACATCCCTTGGGTTACACTGATAAATGGATAATAAATCCCTTGGGTGATCCCTGATAAACAAATGGTGCATTCCTTGGGTTGTGCAGATCAAGAGGAAGAGAGATGGTGGAAAGCCCGGGATAGTGGTGGAAATCCCGGGATAGCTGTAGGAGAATATCAATCAGGTTATGATGTTTATGAGCTGCGAGTGGACCGTGAGAGACCCACCTATTTTATGGATTACTAGCCTCAACTCGTGAGTGATAGTCTGTTGAGATTTGGAACGGTTGGTCTATAGTTGGGTGGAACGTCCATCCCAAGCAACTGGTGTTGAGGAAAATATATGAAATGATCTTACTCAAGCATTTTCATATTCTGCTTGGATAAAGAAAAATAGACGAGAATATCACCCTATGTTTATAGCCATCAAAAATAAAATCCCAACTCACAATTATTGATTACAAGTGCTTAGGCTAGTCTTTTTCACAATTCAAAGCTTGCTGGAAAATTCATTTTAATATGATTTTTTGAATATAACAGTTGCTGAAATAAATGTAGAGATAGAAGTAAAGACACCAAGATGATAATCAAGACAATTGAGACATAAAAAAATCCTTTATTTCATTCCAATTCACCAAGGAGTCATTCCTTTTACAAAATTTCATGCAGAAATTTCAGACCAAAGTCAAACTTAAACGTCCTCGATGGAACATACAAAAGGACCTCTGACTGAAAATAAAAAACTAAAATCTAAAAGATGGATCATATTGCCACATATTTCTTCCCACTCGACTCTGCACAATAGCCTTTGTCAGTCATGAAAACTAATTCACAAACAAACAAGTCTACACAAACTATCAAAGATAGATCAACACCTTTGAAAAACAAGTGTCTGAATGATGTAATTCAACCCTGAATCTTGTTGTCTACAATAAGACCCTGCTATCATAAAAAAGAATTAGGCTTGTGATAAATTAAGGAATGAATGAAAACTGAACTATCTCAGCATAAATTCAAAGAGCAAACCTTAGTATGCTTCTCCTTCTATCCTCCTCTTGTTCCTCCCTTTCCTTTTGCCTTTAAGCTAATTAGAATTGGTTGAAGTAGTTGAACCACCTCATTAGTTAAGTTAACTAAAAACTCAACCAACTTTTTAGTTAATGGGGGAAAAGTAATAAATCATAATAAGGGTTTTAAATAAATAATAACTAGTAGGCGGGACCCCTTGTGACTCCCATTTAGCTCTTACCAATTATAACATAACTAGTCAATTAAACAAGAACATCTCTCCTTGTGACTCCCATCATCACATGCACATTTTGACAATTGATCTCATTTATATTTGACATTGTTTTAAAAAATGCATCAGTCATATATCCAAAAATAAAGCATGTTGTCCAAAAAATTCTGAAGTCAACTGCCGTCAACAATAGATAAAATAAAAACTCAAAAGCCATATTTCCCACTCTGAGATGCAATCTTTCCTTGATTGCTGCTGTCACCCTTCGATTTTTCTGAATTTGCCTTTTGTTGCATTGAGCCTTTAGGCCTAATCTCACTGATCACGTGAGAACAATCATCCCTCAAATGCATCCAGGAAGACACAGATTTGTCAAATCCATTGGAGGGTGAGGAAGGAGCAGCAATGGATTTTCCTTTGTCAAGGGCATGGTGGGCCTCGGTTTTCAACCTTTTTCTAGCATGAGAGGACTGAACTGGTGAGTGAACAGGTGCATCTTGGACAATCGGGTTAATAGGTGGGGGAGCACATAAGGACAAGTTGGGCCAGCCATGATGTTGGGAGACTGTCGGATGGACAATCTCCTGCCATCCATCGTTTTCAGGAAGCTCGAGTTGCAATGAGACATGAGGGGGAACATGAATACCAGGGGATTGTAGAGCTTTCAGGTCTAGGTTGGACCACTCCTTGGCCAATCTAATTGAAAAATTCGGCATGAAACGACTGGCTTGACTCTTGTGAGTCAGCATCAAAGTGTATGGAGAATCTTGGCCTTGTTGGGCCTCTGTTCCAATTACCTCTCCCTTAGTTGCCTCTGCCATGTCTACCTCGTATGAAAAATCTCATTCGTGCATGCATGATTGATTATAAAATAGTCCTTTTAACAACCATACATGACAACTCTTTAAAAATATGAAATAGATTTTGGCTCAACAACATATCAGACCCATGCAATCCAATCCATATAATTTTTTTAACTGTTGTCAATGAGCAGGGGGTGAACAAAAGGTCATGGGATATGCGAGGGGTTTGTATTGAGCGGAACATGATATAATGAGGGGAAAAGAAACATCGTTACTGCTCAAAGAAAAAAACAATCAACTATAATGCAAACCAAAGAAAACATCATTGTGATCCAACCAAGAAACTGCGACTTCCAACTGCTTCAATGCATGATTCTTCTTGACTGTAATCAATTTTATAATAGGGAGTGAAAAATGAATGTGGGAAGGTGATGGGGTTGTAATTAGCGAAAAACAAAATAATGGTAGGGAAAGAGAGCAGGTACTGTTCATAAAATTAATTAAGTAATCCATAAAACCATTATGTAAAAGGAAATACACCAACCAAATGACCGTTGTGACCCAAAAAACCACTAATGTGTATAATTCAAACAACTCTGTGCATTAACTTGCTCACTGTTTGAAATCAAATACTTAACACAGTGTCATCAAACAAGACAATATGCATTCCACAACAATCTGTAGGGGAGCTCTGTTCCCCTCATTTATCCATTTAATATTTTAAAACAATTCCCAAATGCATAAACAATCACTTATTTCCACTCAGTTCAACATCAAATCAACCACTCCTCACGAATTATTTCAATCATCAAATACAATTCAAAGGTCGTGTTTGATTCTGTCTTTTAATTCATTTAATAATTAAAATGCAATGAATTTATACTATCACAACACCCGTGCCTATCACTGTTAAAATGCATGATATTCATTAAGCATACATAGTGGTCAGTTGACACAATAATCCATATTTAAATTGCAAAGATCCCGACTTTCCATTTAAACACACATACAACAATCACCACTTCAACTCATGCTATGCTGTGGAATACACAAACCATTCAACAAAATGCAAGTTCATTTCTGTGACTATACAAGTCCAATTTTCTTGACTCTAAACATTCAAAATGTTGGGCTATCCATCCAATACAATGAGGCAACAACAGTATACCCGATCTCATAACATAAATGATCAAAATGCAACAAATCCATGTTTAAAAACTCCGTGACTATCTCTGAGGGTGCAACCAATAATATCCATAGAATACATAGTGGATGGCCATACCATAATCACCATGATTGCAATACTCCCATGGAAATTAAAACACACAGTCATAATAATCAACATCTAGACCTAACATGATGTAGGAATGCCACACATACCCATGCATCACGCACGAAGTAATGCTGTGACTTGATCAATTAAAAACAATGCTGGGTTATCAAATCAATAATCACAAGGACAACGACTGTGTATTCGATTTAAAAAATCATCCAGTTAACCATACTGAGCTTATCCATTCAATTATAATAACAAATACAATGACAAGATACGAAAACCAACACCATTGTTACATAATCAACGAGGCGAGCCAGTAATCAACTCTGTCAAAAATCCACCACCAATCCATAACAACCAACAATATACCCGACATGCCATGACTGTCCCCTATGTCAACACTCGGGCTTGAGAAATCAGGGTTTTTCTCTGTGGACCAACACAGGGAGGCTAGAGTCGACTATTCTCATTTTTGAAAACCTCCGAGACCAACGATGCACATATAGGGTATACCACAATTGACTTTACAGACAAGGTGACAATTCCCGTGACAGGAGAGGCTATGAACAGAGTAGTAAGGCTTCATTTTAGCCCTATAACGATACTTAGCACAGACAAGGTATAACCCTCGTGGCTCTCTCAACCAACCAACTAACAACGCTGAGATGAAACAGAGCCGAGAAGAATCAATATAACCCACTGCGCGACCATTAGTACCATGAACAACCCAATACCCAAGTGAATAATGCGCAGTGACACAAGGTGCTTTCAACCCATTAAACCCCATAAAAGCCAAAGACTGGGTATGGTGATACGAATGTGTGAAGACAACCAACCACTCTAAACCAAATGAAACCCTTCAACTAAAACCAACAAGGATGACAAAGATCCTTTATGGCTACTAACGCTCAAAATGACCAATAACACTGTGACTTCAAACTTCATTGCAATGAAAAACCACCAATGATTCATTCCAGAAAAATATCACCAATTAACACAGTTTCCTGACTCAAGGAAAGCACAAACCCATACATGC